>CAUYQV010196934.1:0-29481 GCA_963574575.1 Galagoides demidoff | reverse complement strand
AGTGTGCTCCTCATTCTTCTCTCTTGGCTCTGCTCCAGACCATCAGCTAAGTAGCTAAACTTCTGTCCTTTCAGCCTCCTTCTGGACGGGAGCTTCTGTAAAAAGCTGGCTGCAGTCCGCCATCTTGGCTCCGCCCCCCCAGTTGTGTTGAGGAAGGGGATTCTAATCAATGAATGTGGGTAGCTTGTGGAATCTGGAAAAGGCAGAGAAAGAGATTTTTTCTCCCTTAGAGCTTCCAAAAAGGAACACAGCCCTGCTGACACTTTGATTTTAATTTAACCAGACTCTTATTGGACTTCTAACCTGCAGGATAAAAATTTGTGTTGTTTTAAGCCACCACCGAATTTGTAATTTGTTATGACAGACATAGAGAACTATTATAGAGTTTTATATATATTAGAGTATATATTATATATTATAGAGTTTATCATATTAATTTCCCAAATGAAAATAATTCTAATGGTACATGCAGGGGAGTCCAATCATTGCCTATAGTTGGCTATTAATGCTAATCTAAGAGTTGTCTTGGGCCACACATTAAATACACAAAGCTAATGAGCACAAAAATGGTCCATGCATAAATTTTGTGGTATTCACTGCCACAGAAAAGTGTTCATAGCCAGCTATAGCCCACGGTTGGACACCTCTGGAAGTTAAGCTATGTTATTGCTATTTGTCTGGTTGCTTCATGGAGATCAATTATTTTGCCAGATTTATGGTAATTCATGTGCTGCCTGTAAAAGGAAGGAAGTTTTCTAGTTTGCCATTTAACTCATATTTACATGTTCCAGCACTTGCTTTATTTTGGAAGTGTAAGTATTTATATGGTTGAGTTTATTAACAAATCTGTAGAAGATATTCTCATCTTTCAAAAAGAGTTATAACATTCTTGTTTTGTGATTTGGATATCAGTCTTCTCCTATTAGACCTTCTCTGTCTATTCTTCTAATGTCAAGCCCTCTCCCTAAGACAGACAGGCAGTTACTTGTTTAGTAAAGCTCTGACCTGTGCATCTGCAGCTCTTCTAGGTTAAAGAGAATGTCCTCCCTATGATTGCTTAGGAATAACAAACATGGAAAAACAATTGATGTACACTCGCTTTGTTTTAGGAACTGAACATAGTATTTTCAGTATATTTTATCATATATTCATTGTAACATATGATGATATCATTATCCCCATCTCAAAACCATAGAAATAATTACAGAGACTAGATGATTTGCTCCAGATCAAGGTGGCTGAGTCAGGATTTAAACCCAGTTCTGTTTAACTCCAATGCCCCTGATCATTCTTTCACCCATGTGTTTTGTTTTTTTACTTTGTTTATAGAGAGCCTAATTGTAAGCCAAATCTATAAATAAGAATTAGTTTCAAATATTTTGATGGTAGAATTACCAGTAATTATGGAAATGTGAAAAATAATGAAAACATGATTGTAGTTTTGAACTAAAGCATTTTTATCTCCCAGTATTTCATGACTATCAGAATAGAAAATAAATTTTGAATTTAAATTCTCCTTTTATTCCCATCCGAAAAACAAATAACTAGATGTAAAGATCTGATTTCTGCTCTTAAGCTGCCTCATGAGACCGTGGAAATTTGCACATGTATTATGGTAAAAATGATTCTGAATAACTTTAGATTATTCATCTCTATGGCATTTAAAGATGGCTTTTAGGAAGGTTTACATTTATACACTATTATAAAAACTATGCAGAGCAATCGAAGTATCTATAAATGGTGCAGAAGCCAAGTACCAATGGGTGAACATTCTTATTCCTTACTAACTTTTAATGCTACTAACATTAAAACTCAGTTCTTCCTTAGATCCCTAACCTTTTCTAAAATTACATTTTATTTTGAGAACTTATGTGGCTTGTTTGATTAATGATTTAAATGGCTAAATAAGAAAACAACATTAGTGTATACAGCTGTGAGTTTGCATACATTTTTTTCTTATCTCTAGGACATACAGCAGATTCTTATTGCCACGTTTCCAATGATTGCCCACCTAGACCTTCCCATAGCATAGCCACAGAAATCCATGCCTTAGAAAAATGCCACCCTAAGCAGGCAAAAGGCAGGCACCCCAGTTCAGCTTAATCTAAGGGGAACCGGGGCATCTAACATATTCAGAGCTGAGTGATTTGGAGGAAATGCTTATGACTATAAGAACTCCTGAAAGTCTGTACATCAAAAACTGCAATGTGTGATTTAATCTTACTGGATTTTGTTAAGGACAGAATAAACCAGGAAGGTCTTCACAGGTTTTTTGTTTGTTTGTTTTTTGCCTACATAGAGAGTAACTTCTTAACATAGGACTATTTAAGAATTGCTATTTCCTTTTAAATATCTCATTTTACTCTAGTTTATCATGAAAAAAATGACAAACCTAGATTGAGGAACATTTTATAAGATTTTTGACTCATATTCCTCAGACTGTCAAGGTCATGAAAAAAGAGGATAGACTGAGAAACTGTTCACAGGTCTGAGAAGACCAGAGAGACATGACAGCTAAATGCTACGTTTTATGCCAGACGGGTCATGGGACAGAAAGAGGAGATTAATATTAAACTTGTTACATCCAAATAAAGCCTGGAGTTTTATTAATAGCAATGGGCCAATGTGATCAAAATTTTCTAGTATGTTATATTCTGGGAGTTTTATAGTTTTGACAACTTATGACTCATGACCTATTCTGAGTTAGTCTTTCTCAAGGGTATAGGGTCTGCGTCTATGTTTATTTATTTATTTTGCATGTGGCTATCCAGTTGATCCCGCAACATTTTTTGAAAACACTATCTTTTCTCCATCTTTTGTCAAGATTAGTTGATTCCATCTATGTTAGTCTACTTCTGTGTTCTCTATTCTTTTCTATTGATCTATTTGTTTATTTTTCACCATAAATATCCCACTGTCTTGATTACTGTAGCTTCACAGTAAGTCTTGAAGTAGGGTAATGTGGGTCCTCCAACCTTTTTCTCCTTCAAAATAGATCCTTTGTCTGTGTTTTAAAAATAAACTTTAGAATGAGTTTGTTGATATCTATAAAATAAACCTTGAATTTTATTGGCAATACATTGAATTTACAGGTGAATTTTAGAAGAACTGGCATATTGATAATTTCAAGTCTTGCTATTCATGAAAAATTAGAATATCTCTCAATTTATTTAGTTCTTCTTTGATTTCTCTCATGGAAGTTTTATAGTGTTTTTAATATAAATTTTGTACATATCTTGTTAGATTATACCTAAGTATTTAATTTTGGGGGATACTAACATAAATGTTACTGTGCTTTTAATTTCAAATTACAACTGTTTATTGCTGGCATGTAGGAAGGCAATTGACTTTTGTATATTAACGTGTATCATGCAACCTTACTGTAACCATTTATTAGTTGTAGAAGTTTTTGTTATTGGTGGAGAAACTTTACATTTCTCACATTAAGTGTGATGTTTTTTTCCAGGGGCAGAGGCCCTCTGAACTCCATTGTGTGGATGGTGCCTACTCCTTGAGCGACTTTCTGAATATTATGCTTGTGCTGTCTGCCTGGGGAGCCCTCTGAACCTGATGGGGTGCTCAGTGAGTGGTATAAGAGTGACTTCACTGGACAGTGGCCCTCTGAGCTTTATTGGCTGTGTGGTACCTGTGAATCAACGACTTTGAAATCTGCACCTGTGCTCTCCATCGGCAGTGGCCCTCTAAACTTAATTGGGTGGGAAGTGCTTGGTGCTTGAGTGACTTTGTCTGAGTTCTGGGTCAGTACCGTCTGCTGGGCAGTCCCATGAACTTGATTGAGTGGGTAGAGCCCAAGCTGACAGAATGATTTTGATTGGAAATCTGGGTCATTGCTGTCCACTGATTCTGTTCTCCTGGAGACACTCTTTGGGGCTGCTGGTTCATCATTTGCATACCTTTGTTAGAGCGGCAGCCATATGGCAATAGTGAGGGGCAGGCTTAGCAGGAACAACCTATCAACTGAACTAAAAATCTATAATTCACATATTGAAAAAGAGAAGAAGATGAAAATACTCATGGGGAGGAATCAACAGAAGAACTTTGGTAACATGAAAAATTAGAGTATATCAAATCCCCCAGGGGATTTCAAAGAAGATACAGCAGAAAATATCATCTACAAAGAAGTTGTTGAAATGTCGGAATTAGAATTCAGAATATGGATGGCAAATAAAATAATTGGCATGGAGGAAAAGAGAGAAATAGAAAACCAAAAAAAAAAAAAAGTTCAGAAGTTGTCTCAAGAAATTAATGAATTCAAAGACAAAGTCACCAACCATATGGACATAATAAGGAAAGATATAACAAAGCTTAAAGAATTGAATAAGTTTTTTAGGAGCTTTGAAATGCAGTAGAGACCTTCAGAAATAGAGTTGGACAATGTGAAGGAAGAATCTTAAAAAAAGAAGACAAGACTTTTGAACTATGCCAAGCATTCCAAGAGGCAGAAAAAAGGAGAACAAGAACAGAATATTCTCTGAGAGAGTTATGGGATCATTCAAAAAAATCAAACATCTGAATTGTCGGGATTTCTGAAGGAGAAGAGGATGTCTCAAAGGCACAAATTCTCTACTTCAAGACATTATGGTGGAGAACTTTCCAAGTATTGTGAGAGACACAGAAATTCAGATAGTAGAAAGTTTCAGAACCCCAGCAAGACTAAATCCAAACAAAGCATCTCCTAGACACATTGTAGTTAATTTTTCCAATCTTAATATGAAGGAGAAAATCCTGCAAGGAGCCAGGCTTAAGAAAAGTATTACTTACAAAGGGAAAAATATCAGGATGACTGCAGATCTTTCGGCTGAAACTTTTCAAGCCAGGAGAATGGTCATCATACTTATCATTGACCTTGATTCTCTTTTTTTTTTTGCAATTTGTGGCTGGGACTGGGTTTGAACCCACCACCTCTGGCATATGGCGCCTGCACCCTACTCCTTTGAGCCACAGGTGCCACCTGACCTTCAACATTCTTAAACAAAACAATTTCCAGCTCAGGATTCTATATCCTGCTAAGCTGAGTTTCATTTGTGATGCAGAAATCAAATACTTTACTGACATCCAAATGTTGATGAAATTGGACATTAGTAGATCAGCTCTACAGGAAATTCTCAGACCCATTATTCATAACAATCAACAGAGGGTGCACCACCAACATAAACCCACCCAGAAATTTATGAACAAAGCCTAGCTTCCATGACAGTGAAAGGGGTAAAAATAAGCTCTGGACCTCTGAAAAACAACATGACCAAAGCTCTACCATATCTATTACTTCCCTCAATTAATGTGAATGATTTTAATTCTCTTCTAAAAAGGCACAGGCTGGCTGACTGGATACAAAAACTCAGGCCAGGTATCTCTTGCCTACAATAAACTCACCTTACCTCAAAGGGTGAAGGGATGGGCAATGGTATTCCAGGCAAATGAAAAACAGAAAAACACCAGGGTTGCAATCTTATTTGCAGACACAATTGGTTTCAAACAAACAAAAATAAGGAAAGACAAGGATGGACATTATATACTCATCAGGGGAAGCATATAACATGAAGAAAATTTAATAATTAACATCTATGCACCCTATCTGAATGCTCCTCAATTTATAAAAC
This sequence comes from Galagoides demidoff, assembly GCA_963574575.1. Taxonomy (NCBI): domain Eukaryota; kingdom Metazoa; phylum Chordata; class Mammalia; order Primates; family Galagidae; genus Galagoides; species Galagoides demidoff. The sequence goes on along the minus strand of CAUYQV010196934.1, from coordinate 23,860 downwards.
AATTCCTAACTGATCTGAATAATATGATATCTACCAGCACTATAATAATTGGAGATTTTAAGACCCTTCTGGCAGCACTAAACTGATCCACCAAGCAGAGACTAAACAAAGAAATAATGGACCTAAACATGATTCTAAAACAAATGGACATAACAGATATTCATAGAATATTTTATCTTAACAAAACTGAATACACATTCTTCTCATCAACCCATGGATCATGTTCCAAAATTTCAGGACACAAGGTCAACCTCAACAAATTCAAAAGAATAGAAATTATCCCCTGTATCTTCTCAGACCATCATGGAACAAAAGTTGAATTCAACATCAACAGAAACCTTCAAACTCAATTAAAGTCATGGAAACTAAATAACCTTAGGCTGAATGTCATAGATGAGATTAAGAAGGAGGTCATTAGATTTCTGGGACAAAATGAAGCCACAAACTATCAAAACCTGTGGGATACTGTAAAGGCAGTCCTTAGAGAGAAATTTATAGCATTAGATGCCTTCATCAAGAAAACAGAAAGAGAGGAAGTCAGCAACCTAATGAGCCATCTCAAGCAGCTGAAAAAGAAAGAACAGTCCAATCCCAAAGCCAGCAGAAGAAAAGAAATGACCAAAATTAGAGTAGAATTAAATGAAATTGAAAACAAAAGAATTATTTGGAAGATCAGCAAAACAAAAAGTTCATTCTTTGAAAAGATTAATAGAATTGATAAACCCTTCTCTAGACTAACCAGAAACAGAAAAATAAGATCGCTAATAAAATTAGTGAGAAACAATAAAGGGGAAATAAAAGATGCCACAGAAAGGCCAAAGATTCTTAACAATTACTACAAAAACTCTATTCTCAGAAATATGAAAATGTAGAGGAAATGGACCAATACCTGGAAGCACACTACTTTCTAAACCTCAGCCAGAAAGAATTAGAAATCTTGAGTAGACCAATATCAAGCACTGAAATAGCATCAATTATACAAAATCTCCCCCAAAAGAAAAGCTCTGGACCAGATGGTTTCACACCAGAATTCTATCAAATCTTCAAAGAGGAACTAGTTCCTATGATGCATAATCTATTCCAAAATATAGCGAAGGAAGGAATCCTCTTCAACACATTCTATGAAGCAAATATCACCCTGATTTCCAAACCAATTAGCTCTAGGTTTTTTGTAGATTTTTTTTTTTTAATCAAGTTAAGGAAGTTCTTCTCTATTCCTACTTTACTGAGAGTTTTTATCTTGAAGTTGTGTTGGATTTTGTCAAATACTTTTTCTACATCTACTGATATAATCACGTAATTTTTTTTCTATAGCTTATTGATGTGGTGAGTTATGTTAACTGATTTTCAAAAGTTAAATCAGCCTTGCATACCTGGGATAAATCCTACTCAGTTGTGGTTTTTAATTCTTTTTATGCATTATTAGATTTGATTTGCTATTTTTTTGAAGGATTTTTCCATCTGTGTTCATGAGAGCTATCAATCTGTAGTTATCTTGTAACATTTTTCTTTGGTTTCGATTTTAGGATGATGCTGGCCTTAAAAAATGAGTTAGGAAGTATTCTTTCTGCTTCTACCTTTTGAAAGAGATAGTAGATAATTGGCATAATTTCTTCCTTTGATGTTTGGTAGAATTCACCACTGAACCCCTTTGGGCCTGGTACTTTCTGTTTTGGGAGGTAATAAATTATTGATTTAATTTATTTAATAAATTATAGGACTATTCAAATTGTCTCTTTTTATGCAAGATTTGGCAGATTGTGTCTGTCAAGGAGTTGGTCTGTTTCATCTAGATTATCAAATGTGTGGGAACAGATTTGTTACTTAATTATCCTTTTAATGTCCGTGGGATCAGTAATGATAGCCTGTCTTTCATTTCATTATTAAAATTAGTTTTCTGGGTGGCGCCTGTGACTCAGTGAGTAGGGCACTGGTCTCATATACTGAAAGTGGCAGGTTCAAACCCGGCCTTGGCTAAACTGCAACAAAAAATAGCTGGGAATTGTGGCAGGCGCCTGTCATCCTAGCTACCAGGAGGCTTAGGCAAGAGAATTGCTTAAGCCCAAGAGCTGGAGGTTACTGTGAGCTCCACTGTGAGTACTACAGCACTCTACTGAGGGCGACAAAGTGAGACTCTGTCTCTAAAAGAAAAAATAAATAAATAAAATTAGTTTTCTTATTTAGCCTAGCTAGAGGCTTATAGACTATATTGATCCTTTCAAAAAACTGGCTTTTGGTTTCATTTATTTTTCTCTATTAATTTCCTATTTTCAATTTCATTGATTTCTTCTCTATTTTTTTATTATTTATTTCCTTCTAGGTACTTTGGATTTAATTTGTTCTTTTTCTAATTTTCTAAGGTGAAAGCTTAAGTGATTTATTACAGATATTTATTCTTTTCTAATATATGCAGTCAGTGCTTTAAATCTCATGTTAAACAGAGCTTTTGCTGCATCCCACAAATCTCGGTAAGTTGTGTTTTCATTTTATTTAGTTAAAATACTTTTTAATCTTTTGGGATTTTTCCTTTTACCTATGTCTTATTTAGAAGTTTTATTCTTGGAGGACAGTGAGGGATTGGTGTGCTCTCACCTAACAGACACAATGTAAAGGTCCATGGCACACTTCCTGGGTGAGGGGCACAACCACAACAGGGATTTTTCTTTACAAATGCAAATAATATATTTACATTTTAAAAAGAGTGAGTTGTTTAATCTTCATGTATTTTGGGATTTCCCTGTTATATTTCTGCTATCAATTTCTAGTTTCCTTCCCTTGTGGTCTGAGAGAAAATACTGTGTAATTTCTACTCTTTAAAATTTGTTAAGGTGTATTTTGTGACCCAGAATGTTAATGTCCCTTGTTGAATATTCCATGTGAGGTTGAGAAGAATGTCTACTCTGTTGGATGAAGTCATCTACACACATCAATTATGTGTAATTGATTGATGGTGTTGTTGAATTCATCCATGTCTTTACTGGTTTTCTGTCTGCTACATCTGTCCATTTCTAGTAGAGCAGTGTTGAAGCCCTCAACTACAATAATAGATTTATCTATTCCTCCTTGCAGGCCTATCAGTTTTTGCCTCATATATGTTGATGCTTAGTTGTTAGGTACATACATGTTAGGTCTTCTGGGAGAATTGACCTCTTTATCATTATTTAACATCGCTCTTTATCCTTGATAACTTTTCTTGCTTTAAAGTTTTCTCTGTCTGAAATTTACATAGCTACTACCACTTTCTTTTGATTAGTGTAGAATTCTACGTCGGTGATTTTTTCCCCTCTTAACATCAAACATTTCACTGCATTCTCTTCTTACTTACATAATTTCTGAGGAAACATTAGTTGTAATTCTTACCTTTGGTTCTCCTGTTAGTAAGGTGTTTCCCCCCTCAGGCTTCTTTAAATATTTTTTTTCTTTACTTTTTATTTTTTTATTTTGAAAATAATATACCTATATACTGTGGATTTTTTGGTGTTTTTTTTTTTTTTTTTTTTTTGCATTTATCCTGATTTTTGTTCTATGAGCTTCCTGGATCTGTGGCTTGGTATCTGGCAGTAAAGGGAAATTCTCAGTCATTCTTGTTGCAAATATTTCTTCATTTTTTTATTTTTTCTTTTCCTTTCAGTATCTCCATTATGTCTATTTAACAGCTTTTGGAGTCATCCTCCCATCCCCAGGTCTTAGATATTGTGTTATGCTTTCTTTCAGTCTTTGTTTCCTTTCCTTTTCAGTCTTGGAGTTTTTATTGCTGTATCCTCAACTTCACATCTTCTTTATCTAATGTATAAATAAAGTCACAAAAGACATCATTTCTATTACAGTGTTTGAGCTTTAGCATTTCTTTTGGTTCATTCAGAGGACGTCCGTCTTTCTGCTTACACTGCGCATCTGTTTTGTATGCTGCCTGCTTTATTCATTAGCGTCTAGAGCATATTAAGCACTTTTGTTTTCCATTCCCTGAAAATTCCAACATCTATGTAATAGACATGATACGTGTTAGGAGTGGCCAAAGCACACCTGGGCTTCTTGCCAGTAAACCGCCCTTTGTTAAAGAGGACAATCACAATCAGGACAACATCAGTGTGAACTGTGCCTTTACTGGGCTTCACTCACCTCCGTGTATTTTTTTAGAATTCAGTCATACATTGGTGTGATACCATTTATGACTAAATTCTCAGCCCGATCCTGATTATATCTTAGATGAATTTTCCAATTGAGATTCTGATGTCTGGTAGTATCCAGTAATAGGCTTATTGAGTATAAAAACTGTGTTCATAAAGTCAATTTATTTATTCATTTTAGAGCAAATAAGTCTATTAAAATAACCTTTCAAATTAGTGATACTCACTATATGTGATCTATCTGGGAATACTGCTTGCTTTTGAAACAACTCTGTGCAAAATGATTTTTATTTTTCTACAAAATATCTGTGACTACCACTGTCTGGGTAAATCAGTTTGTAATACTAGTAAGCATGCACAGGAAATTTTATAACTGCATGCATTATTTGAGCATATACATATGTATACACACATATATAAAGGGAGCCATAACGTTCCTGTGAAATTTTAAATTGCACACTATTTTAAATTGTGCACAAACTGTCTGGCCACCTTGTATATATACATACTCACACTCAGTTCTTACAGCAACGACTTTATGCTGTAAATACAATTATTGTCCCTATTTCACAGATGAGAAAACTGATGTAATAAAGTAACTTTAACACAAAACATTTTTTAAAAGATAAAGCAAAACTCTCCTCCAGTTATGAAAAGCAGGCTATCAAAGCTCTTTAAGCGGAAGTAGCTGAGGATGAGGAATGAAGAAAAGACAGGGGGCCATTACCTTTGAGTGGAGATTCTTTGTCATAGCTCTGGTATAGCCCCAAATGTCAGTAGCGAGCCTCCCCATCTGCTGAGTAACCTATTCCTCCAGAGCTTTCCTGGGTATTCTGCTGAGACTTACCTAGTTAAGTCTAGTTAAACCTAGTTTATCGGGTTTCAGTTTTAAAAAGTTACAGTTGAATAATTCAAGGCTGCAAAAGGAAGGAATGAGCCTCAATAGAGGCAGTGCACTCCTTGTTTTTGGAGGCATTCAGGCAGAGCAACAACCAGATGTTAGAAGATACAGAAATACTCATAACTATAAAGGGATATTGAGTAATACAGCCTCTGCACTCCTGGTTTCTTTAGTCTGATCAGAAATAGCAGGACTGCATAAAGCCAAATAACATTCAAATAAGGATAGGTTTGACTCAAATTATGATTGATGGCAATTAAAGAATTAGAATAAAGATTCTGTAGAGGGCATCTTGTGTCTGCTGCCTGGAATCTGTTCCTTCTCTTGGTAATAATACTACAAATTCACTTTGGGAAAACACTTTTCTCCCATTCTCAGGATTTGGGTGGGATTGACTATACCTGTAACTTCCAGGTAGGACTCATTAAGCTTTAGTCAAGCAGCTTATCCCTTCCCTGTGGCCAGTCATTGGGCTGGTGATAAGGCCACAACCAAGAGGAAGTAGGCTGGGCTTCTGGGGAAGAAATGTGCTCTCCTCTACTGGGCTTATTATTATTATTTTTAATTTCAGATTAATATGGGAGTACATGCACTTAAGTTATATAGTTTGCTTTTTTAAGGTTAAAGTCCAGGTTGTAGTTGTGCCCTTCACCCAGGGAGTGTGGAATACACTGTGTGATGTACCTGTGGGTAGGAATTTACTCAACCCCGTTCCCCTCCCCCTTTATTGAATTTAATTGAGTTTTTCTTTCATGTGAGCATGTTATTGTTAATTTACTGGTTCTAATTTAGTACTAAGTACATGTGATGCTTGTTTTTCCACTTGTGTTACTTCTCTTAGGAGAATGTTCTCCAAATCCATCCAAGTTTATTTAAATCTAAGACATGGAACTATAAAAACCTTAGAAGACAGTGTAGGAAAAACTCCTAAACTTACAAGGCTAGGGAAAGCATTTCTGAAGGGGACTGATTGTTAAGATATGTGCCTGAAGCTGTGATTAGACAGAGTTTGACAGGGAAGCCAGCCCCAAAGAGACAAAGCTGGTGTGTGCATCCTGGTGATTTTGTTTGAGGTTTAAATCCTTCCACATCCTATATAAACTTTTTAATGATGAAACCCATAAATTTTTCCTATTTTTGCCAGTTGAAATTTTCGTGTCACTTTCTACTAAAAGGCTCTTGATATAGAAATAGGTCACACTTTGGAAGTTTATTTTATTTATTCAACAAAACGTAGCATGTACTGGATTGTGCTTACGGAGCTTGGATTAAAACTGAACAAGATGGACAGGGTCTTTATTCTCAAGACAGTTGTATTATTTGGGAAAAGACAGTGCACATAGTAGAGAAAAACATAGGCTGAATAGATGAGATCATTTTGGACTGAGCTGCTATGAAGAAAATTAATAGGGTGTCATGATCAAAGGCAATGCTGGAGGATATGCTTGAGTTACCTTAGTTCAGCGAAGGCTGCTTTCAGAATGTGGCTTCTGAGTTGAGACACAAAAGATGGGGAAAAAAAGCCAGGCATGGAAATATATTTGAGGCAAATGGCACACTAAGGGCAAAATACTTTACCATGAAAGTGTTTGGATATTTTAAGAACATAATGAAAATAGGTATTACTTGAACATCATGAGTAGGAACAAGAAAAGCTGTAAGTGGAGAAGTGAGTTTGGAGTACGTATCTGGGCAATTCAGCTTCCCACTTTCTGGGTTGTAATCAGGTTTTTAATGCTAATCTTTTTTTGCTATTAAGCAGCACAAATATCAACAAATTTGCTATGCAATTAATTGTGATAATTGCTGGTGGTCTGATTAGATGCATGCTTAACAATATAAATTTTCATAGGTACACTTTTTTTTTCTTTTGGCAGTTTTTGTTCGGGGCCAGGTTTGAACCCACCACCTTGGATATAGGGTGCTGGTGCCCTACTCCCTGAGCTACAGGTGTCGCCCTCATAGGTACACTTTTTTGAGATTGCTTCAAGTTTACAACAATAAATTTGAGAATTCTATACAGAATCTAAAGACTAGTCTAATGATATTAATGAAGATTATATGTTTGAGATTTTCTATACATTAGAAACTTAAACCCAGACTAGCAGATAGATAATGAAAAACAACTACAGAAATTTGCACACACACACTTACACACAAACCTGCCATTTAAATTTGGAGACTCATTTTATGTCTTACTCTTGAGGATGTTTGGATCCAAACTGATGTGTCCTGAAATCTTATTTTCTTGTAACGTCTTTGTCTTAATTTTGGTATGAGAACGATGTTGGTCTAATAAAATGAGTTAGAAAGTCTTCCTTTTTTAATATTTGAAATAATTTATGTAAGTTTAGTATTATTTCTTCTTTACATGTTTAACCTCTGTACATGGACTTGTCTTTGTGGAAGTTACAATTCAGTTATTTAAAAGTTGGATAAGGGTTATTTGGCCTTTTCATTTCTTCTCAATCATTTGTATCTGTCAAAGTGTTTATTTATTTTATCTGAGATGGAAAATTTATTGGCATAATGTTATTCATATTTCCCTAATTATCCTTTTAATAGTTGTGTTCATTTTCTCATTTATCATATTGCTAATTTATATTTTCTTTCTTTATTTTTTAATTAGTATAGTAAGAATTTTGTCAAAATTTTTAAACTTTTTGGGGAGGGGGGGAAGAGGGTGTGTGATTGCTAGGATCACGCCTATGGTTCATCCTATAAGGGTACATGTGAATCTCTCTAATTGTAGAATATAAATGTCTTAACACAATAACTAAGAAAAAGACATGAAGGCTATGTTAACCATTTGGATGAAAGTATTTCAAATTGTATACAGAAACAGTACACTGTACCCCATGATAGTATTAATGTACACTGCTATGATTTAATAAAAAAAAAAACCAGTTTTTAACTTTATTAATGTTTCTTTATTCTTTGTTTATATTTAGGAGTATTACAGGAAGACAAATATTTTGGTTACATGCACCCAGATAATATGTATTCTATCTGTTAGGGGAGAAATCTTTATTGTTTGACCACTTTTTATTTTATTGATTTCTGCTCTTCATTTTTATTATTTTATTCTTTCTACTTTGGGTCTACTTTGCTCCTCTGTTGGTAACTTCATAAAGTAGAAACTGAAATCAATCATTTTAGAACTTTTTCCTTTTCTAATTAAACATTTAAAATCACAAATTTCATTTTGAGCACTGCTCATTAGCACTGTACATATTTTGGTATGTTGCATTTATTTTTATTCTTATCAAACTAGTTTCTCATTTCCCTTGGGATTTCTCCTTTGACCAATGGGTTACTTTAAAAACTGTACTGTTTAATTTACAAACACTTATCTGTTGTTTTTAAATCTAATTTCATTGTAATCCGTGAACATGCTCTAAAGTACTTTAATCATTTTGAGTTTATTGAGATTGGCTATCTGGAACATTATATGGTCTATATTTGCTCACGTTCCCACCCACTTGAAGAGAACCTATATTCTACTGCTGTTAAAGAGTTAATTACAGTTAACACAGAGTTCTATCATTTGTATAGTTAGTCTACAATATTGTAATATTAGTCAATGAGGCACACTTTATTTGCACTGTTTGATGGAAGTTTTAAATTTCTTATATGAAATGCTTTTTACCCTTAAGATATATCCATCCCTTATTCAATAATCCTTGTAATTGTTAGGTAGAAATGATCAAGGACATGGGTATTGTAGAATTTTTGAAGGAGAGTAAGTCACACTCAATTTGCACCCAAATCCATCACATCTGTTAAAAATGCTTTTGTTTTTAGTTAAAATTTAATTTTGAACAAAACAACTTTTCCTATCAGCAAGAGAAAATCCAGGGACATATGCTAGAAATAGTTAGAGTGGCCTTTATCTTAGGTATCAATAAGAAAAACTACTTCAGACTGTATATGTACTAATATAAACCACAGACAATAAATTTTTTTAAAAATCCAGAACCGAAACAGTGCTTTTGGGGAAAGGAAATTGAAAATAGATAGCTATAAGGGTATTTTCTGAGGACATGATAATGTTTTATTTCATGATAAGGGTACAGGCAACACAGGTGTATACATTGTTAAAATTGCATATAGATTTCTTTAAAAGATACGTCATTCTTGAGAGGAAAAAATAATACATCATGAGGTTTGTAACATGTAGAATTTTACTTTAGAAAATAACTATAAAATGATTTAAAAGTGTGTGTTTTTCTGTAAAAAAACTGTACTGTGTACATTGATTATCTTGAGTGTTATATACTTAAATTAGCATATTCTATAGCAGAGATTTTGATTAATCCAGTCTAGGATAAAAATCAGGAATTGGCATACTTAACTAGTAGTTCAATGGCTCAATTTGGGAAATAATGGTCAGAAAACTAGAGAGGGGGCCAAGGAGAGAGACCGTAGGTTTCTAGTAGTTGAGAAGGGCTTTCTGAGAGAAGTAGGACCTAGGATAAGTACTATCAAATAGGAAACTTCTGCCGTAGTAAAATAAACAGTGAGCTGTTGCATCTGTTTTGTGGAGAAATAGCCATTGCCTGAAAAATTCTGAGCTGTAAGGATCTATCCATTTTGTAAACTTCAGTTCCATCATTATTTGGTGTATAGTGAGTTCAAAGAAAACACAACTGATTACTGACTCATGTGTAAGCACAGTAACTTTTTTAAAACCACAGTTCTCTCGAAGAGAAAGTAGTGAAAATGGCAAGATAAGGAATATTGTCTTTTTCTGTTTTTGAGACAGTTTCATTTTGTCCCACGCGGTAAAGTCCTATGGTGTCACAGCTCACAGCAACCTCAAACTCCTCTTGGGCTGAAGTGATTTTCTTGCCTCAGCCTCCCAAGTAGCTGGGACTACAGCGCCTGCCACAATGCCCAGCTACTTTGGAGATGAGGTCTCACTCTGGCTCACGCTAGTCTCCAACCCATGAGCTCAGGTAGTCCATCCATCTCAGCCTACCAGAGTGCTAGTATTGCAGGCGTGAGCCACTGCACCCAACCTTCTTTCTCTTTTAAAAAATACATTGTCACTTACAGTGATGAGTAAGTTAAAAGGTGCTCTAAGCTACATTAAAGTGAAGTATTGAAATTTGTATGAATGTCTTAGAATTTGTATTAGATTTGATATCATTGAATAACCCTATTCATCTTCAAGTTCTAAATATTGGAGTACGTATATCCTGTATTAAAAATGAATGGTAATACCAATATCAGTTAGGAACTGGGTGATTAAGAGGTTTGCATATGTGCCCTGGAGTATCATTTTATTTTCCATATCTAGTAATATCTCATATTCAAAGTCCATTTTCTTATTTATGAGTTATATAAAAAACACACAATTATTATAGTAATAGAAAGAAGTTATGATCCCAAATTAGCAAGAGCTAAATTCAAATAAAAAGGAAACTGGCATACATCATTTTCTTTGCTCTCAGTTTTACTGTGTGTGTGTGTGTGTGTGTGTGTGTAGGTATAGGTATGTGTATGTAATCGTATGTGCTTCTATGCATGTGTGAATGAAACTGGTAGAAGTTTGGATATGGATAATAAAGTCATACATTTTATCCAATTTAGTGTCAGTGAGATAAACTTGGTAAATATGTAGTGATTTAATTGAAAAATTGAACTAAAAAGCTTACAGAAATACATTCAAATTAATTAAGAGCTGTCATAACCAGTCAGAATATTTCCACAGCAACTGATTAGTTTCTGAAATTTTGGTGTAGATTTAAACATCTGAAGAAACTGGAGCATGTTACCATGATGTTAAGACATAGTATGTCCTCATCAGATAAATGTGCCTAATGTTAAATTAATGTCTTTTTGAAAGATGTTGTTAAATATAGAAAAGATATTAAAGCAGAACGCTGAAATATATGTGCATGTTCACACAAGTGACATTAAGAATCTACAAAATAAATTAGTTATTTTCCCTGAATCAGAGAAATGGGATTTAATTAAGCCATCTCAAGATGATGAGGGCCTACCAATAACTAATCAGTTCCTCTTTCTCATGCCCCTTCATTCAAGAAGGTGATAAAACCTTGGTGAAATGTATAGCCTGCGGTATGTAAATGTAAATATATTTAAATGTGATAAGTGCCTGCTTCAGAGAGACTGTTTGTACTGACAGAGAAGATAATATTTTCATCATCTTGCATTAATCAGTCCTATTAAGTTCTCACTGGCTTCAGATTTTTAAACTAGACACAAAAACTCAAGGGTTAAGGGAGTTTGCTGCTGAGACAGAAAATATCGTCTTTTTTGCATCATTGTTTTGTGAATACAGGTGGATCTGATCCATGAATTAAACTAAATCATTTTTGTGTAGACAAAAAAATAACACGACTGACTAAGAAACCGCCTTGCGCTAGCTGCTTGGAGCTTCTCAGGGTTTCCCAGCATAGCCTTCTATTATCATCATGGAACTGATGCCTACAATGTGAAAACAGGGACGATTTGAAGTTCATCACCCATAGATTATTGATAAAAAATGTTCACATAGATAATTGATTGGCTGTAATTGCTACTTGATTGCTCAAATGGAACTAAATTAAAAAATAAGGGAACTAACCTCATTCAGATGGAAGCTGTACGGGGCGGGGAGCCAGAGGACTTGCTGAAGTCCAGCTCTAGAGCAAGGCTGCCGTGTGGCCTCCATACGGTTGAAAGGTATTCCATTTTAAAACAGGTGAGCCCATATTTAAACTTCTCATGAAATTTTCATGTCTAAAATATTTTATCTGGGTAACACTTCAGCTTTTAATATGGCAAATGAGTTGAGGAAATAACAAACTTAGTGTATTTTCTAATTGTGGTGTCCTGTTTTGGTGGGAGGCTTTTGCTCCTTCCTGCCTTAACTTTCACTATCAGTTACTGTTGTGAGGGAGGAATTGCTGAACAAATTAAATAAATTAAACCCTGGGAGTTCAGAGTAGAGGTTTCTGTGCTGCACAGTCTGGTAGGCCTCTTGGCAGTGACCAAGGGTATTTTGCTTTTGCCAGTGGTGTGTGACTGCACAATAGTGCTGGATTTAAATACGCAGATATATTTGCCCCTCTATAGTCATTTATCTAGTTTTTAGATTACTTCACGACTCTGTAGGTGAGTAATAACTTGGTTGCCTTATAATCTTGACTCAATTTGTACAAAAACCAAGATATGTAAACAGAACGCCCATACCCCTTAATATTCCGAAATAAAAAAAGATGAAGGAAGGCTAAATATATTGCCTGTCTTTTAAAAACCCCACATTTTAAAATGAAGTAAAATTTTCAAATATTTGCTAAATCAAGAAGGGAGGTAGTTTTAAAGTGTGATGGATAGAAAGTCTCTTATGAAAATAGGGCAGGTGGACGAAGGCTTTTAATGTTCTTTTTTCCAAGCTTATGTCCATTTCATTTTATTTTTTTAAGTCTGAATCAGCTGTAGAAGTCTTAGAGGTGATGCTCTTCGTTAATTGTATTTCTCTCAGCAGAAATCACATTACAGAGAGAAAATTGTAATATTATGAGGGCTGAAAAAATCTATGTTTTAGTATAAACCTACTACAATATTTTATTATGCTCCTAAATGCACTTTCTCTAACAAGCGAAAGTTTCCAACGACTAACTCAATTTGTGGCTTATATTTTCCTTTTCTGTGGGTTGATTTGTTTCTGTGCATGGTTCTTCTTTTCAATTTCTCTGTATACAGATGCAAACAAACACTGCTTTCTATTTCTGAGATTAGTAAGACTTGAAAGCCTGCACTGCAGTTCATGATTTCACTCTTGGTGGGCACTTTATGTTAAAACTGCCCCAACTAGCACTACAAACACAGGGTCTCCAATTTTGCCCTCAGTAACATAATTTACGCTTCTGGCAAGGATCTTAAATAATTACTCAGAACATTCTTTTATTTACTCCAATTAGGGTAATTTCTCCATTTAGCTAGCCTGCTTAAGAGTGGCTGCTCTCTTGGAGTTCCTAGGACCCCTGGGCATCCCGAAGGCCATTTCACAGGGTCTATGAGGTTCCTCTTCAGTCTATGCATCTTGGTGAGGCCAGACGTTCTTCATATACTTCCACCAAAAATAACACACCACAACAAATTGCATGCAAATGTGGTTATGAACATCTAGCTGTGTTTTGTTAAGGAAGACATTAAATAGCTTTTTTCCAAAATGTAGGACAATTTTGTTTTGTTTTGGAAAATATAGTCTTTTTTTTTTAAGACAGAGTCTCACCATGTCGCCCTGGGTAGAGTGGCATCACAGCTCACAGCAATCTCCAACTCTTAAGCTTAAGCAATTCTCTTACCTCAGCGTCCCAAGTATTTTGGACTACAGGTGTCTGACACAACGCCCAGGTATGTGTGTGTGTACATATATATATATATATATATATATATATATATATATATATTTTTTTTTTTTTTTTTTTTTTTTTTTTGTAGTTGTCAGTTTTGTTTAGCAGGCCCAGGTCTACCTGGTGTATGTGGCTGGCGCCTTAACCACTGAGATACTGGCACCAAGACAAATAAAATATAGTCATTTTGAACAAAAATACATATTGTGTATGTCATATATAACAAATACTACTGCTATTTTACAATAATTTGTAAATAAATATTTCTAGATGCCACAGTGTTGATTTGTGGCATAGTAAATATTGATGGATATAATTGGCACAGAGATGAATTATTCTGAATTCTCACTTTTTAAGATCATTAAAGACCAAGGAGTTTCAACAAACCAGAATATTTGATCGATTGAAGTATTGATTCTCCAATTTTACTAAACACCAAAACAAAACAAATATAATTCTATTTTCAGGGAATAATTGAGGAGACTGCCAGCTTTCATTATATATAAATATAAACGCAAATATAAAAAAGTGCTCTAAAATAAGGAATTATGTTATCTTTGTAAAAATGTAAATATACAATTGAGAGGAGAGAGAGGGAGAGAGAGGGAAGGAGGGGGAGAGAGAAACAAAAGCTACAGGGATACACAAAGAGAAATGCCACTTCTATGTGCTTAAGTCATTTATGTAAATTAGAACTTAAAGCCGTTTCCTAAGTAGAAACTGAGACTTTTTTTCCTACCCTTAATAAGTTCCCTAATACAAACTGCAATAATCTTAGCACAGATGATCAGAGAACATGAGGGATTGCAAGGGGAGATCAACACAATTATTGAATAGTAGAAGAAGAGCATTACGACAAATTCTTCAGCCATATCCTTAATCATGTAGAATTTAAAGTTAATACCATTTGCAAGTATTGATATCTAGTTAACTGATATTGGGTACAAATTAATTAAATTGTATTTAGTGAGTTACTATAATGTACTAGTGTTTCTCAACTTGTTTTTTAAATTATTACCCCTGTATAAAGAAAAAATTAAATTTAAATAGAATTTTTTTTCCTAATAAATCAAATACTAAAGAATAATATTTTTGTTAGGTAAATTATAAACCATTGTAGTATATAAAATTCACTGCTCTGCTCCCACCTGAAGAACCAATTTTTATCCCATTGGAAGAAATATTGTTTTGGTTTAAAAGGCATGTTCTAGGGGTGGCACCTGTGGCTCAAAGGAGTAGGGCCCCAGCCCCATATACTGGAGGTGGCAGGTTCAAATCTGGACCCAGCCAAAAACTGCAAAAAATAAATAAATAAATAAATAAAAAAATAAAAAAATAAATATAAAATAATAAAATAAAAGGCATGTGATTCAGTTTTCTCAATTATTTTCTGGTATTGATAACTTCAAAATATCTCCAATTAGAGGTATAAAAATGAGAACCTCCTCTACAAACCTGTTTTCTCATTTTTTGGTAGAGTTAACTGCCTGATCTTGTAACTTTCTAGACAGGAGCTGTGCAAAGCATAGGTGGATCTGGAAGGAAACTTGGGGAAAGGGATGTGAACCGCTTCCCGTGATGTTGGTGGGAGAGCAGAATCGACAAAATCCCGAGGAGAAGTATTGAAGGTACAGCGTCTAGATTGGAGAACAGTAGGAAGGCCAGGTACACAAATCCAAGGCCTCATCTGAGATGTGGAGCCAGGCACAATACATTCTGATTCTAGAGATATTTACCTGTGGGGGAGGTTGGCCATTGTACAAGACTGTAACAGACCGCTCAGGTATTTTAACACACGCTTGTAGTTGGCCTCCTTTTCAGGTCTTATATCTTCTTGAGGCCCGAGATAAAGTCATATTTATGGTCATGCTCCCTCTCGCAACTCTTTTTATTATAGATATTATGACTCTTCTCCTCAGTCTTTCTCCTTCCCTCTCTTCCTCATTCTTGAGCTCTGAGATAGATGGGTTGGACACATTGCTGGTCCCCAGTAAAGTTCACACTGGAAGTCTGCTCTAGAGGATGTGACCCTTGAAATTGTTAAGAGCGATCGATCCTTGTGAAGCCCTGGGTGTGTTTCCAAATGTTCTCTGCCATCCGAGATTTGGCTGCTGTCTCCTTAGCAACAGAACTTCATTCTTCCCCTTCAGAGTTATTTCTTGTCAAATTCATCAAAATTGTGTGTCAAAGAAGATGTAGAAGTTATTCTGTTATCAGTCAGCAACAAACTTTCATCCCTACTCCTGAAAAACTCCAACCAAATCTTACACTACTCCCCTAAATGCTTAATCCCTTCATATAAGAAGCAGAGGGAAATTTTCTAGCATGTTGACTTAAAGTCTGCTACTAAATGGATAAGATTTTAGACAGTTTATTTCTCCAGGTAAATGTCTAGACTATACTGATTATTTCTGGATTACTGAATATCAGATATTAAAAAATATGCTGTTTCAGAAATTTGTCTGTTTCTATGACCATTCTTGTATGAAGAAGTTCTCACCAAGATCGAGCATTGTAACATATGTCCAGGAACAGTTTCTTATAGGGCAGACATATAGTGATCATTTATTTCTTCCTGTTTTCTTATTTTTGTGTTCATTTATGAATATATTTTTGAGGAGAGAAATAAAATTTAATTCCAACCCACTAATTGAATTCAAGGGTAGGTGATTCTCCTGGAAAATAGATGAATTGTCTAAGACAGTGGTTCTCAACCTTCCTAATGCCCTCTAATGCCATGACCCTTTAATACAGTTCCTCATGTTGTCGTGACCCCCCATCACAAAATTATTTTTGTTGCTACTTCATAACTGTAAGTTTGCTGCTGTTATGAATCGTAATGTAAATATCTGATATACAGGATGTATTTTCATAGTTACAAAGGGGTTGTGACCCACAGGTTGAGAAACGCTGGTCTAAAAGTTGTGAGTATGAGGTGCCTAGCTGGGAAATCTAGATGGACTCCACCTCTGACTATAGAAAATGGTGAAGGATTATGCCAGGGTCCTTTAAGACCTGTGGAAATGGTGGTGATCCACTGGGAAAAATGAAAATATAAGTGGTGAGAGATAAAGGGACCAGACACACAGAATAGAGTTTTCAAGAGTGGGAACAGGTGTCTACCACTAGTTTGTGGGACTTTAGTGAATGCTCCTGAGTGCTTGTTCTGCTCAGTTTTTATAGAAGGCTATTTTCCTATTTAGCTGAGATGATAAGCTGAGGAAGGGAACAAAAATGTCAGCAGTTTCTATGAGTAAGTATGTTAGTTCTTACTCTATTTACAATTGTTAGAGCCCTCTAGTTACTCTGTGGAGCAGACATGACAGTATCAGTTCTCCTCTGAAGAATCTGTGGAAAGAGGAATTTCCCCCTTATCTCCACCCACAGGCCTTCCCCTCTGTGATTAGGGTACAAGCTCTCCTGCCCATATCTCAAGGCTTGAGCTGTTCTCCTGATCTCTGCCTTGGCCATTATACAAATTCCCACAATGGGTATTTACTTCTGGAAGGTTGTTGACTATTGACTGGGCAGGGGTCGGCCTGGTTAATCTTCTTTCCCAGGCCTTGCACGCAGATTCTGCTATGGTCATTGTTCTTCAGAGTGCTTACAGACCCAGGAGGGGTGTTTGTAAGCTGTATCCCTCACAGGCCAGGTTTCCAGTGAAAGAAGAAATTCCCCAGACAAGTAGTTCAAGTATTATTTTAAAAGTAAGCTAGCTAAATTGTTTTTTTTTCCCCCTTGCTTAGCTTATCTCTCTGTTTTCCCCCTCTTCTGGGGGTGTTTTCCCTTGCCAAGAATGGGGTCTTGAGTCCCCATTCTCCCTGCAGATTAAACTTTCGCTGACCTAGCAGAGCTATTTAGGGATCGGACCTACTCTCATCTGGGTTAGAGTAGTTTAAGTTCTCCAGAAATGCTTCTTCTGTAGGGGGAGAAGAGAAATGGTGAAGCCTATCTTGATGTGGAATTAAAGAATTTCAAACCCTGCATTTAATGTGGAGAGTCCTTGTCACCAAATCAATGTTCAGAGGCATCAACAGCATTGCCATTTACCTTAAGAGCAGGGAGAAGTAACACAGGAAGAAGTAATAATGGAGTGTTCTCCTTGGTAGGAAGCAAGTAATACCCAACACACAGATACTCTGAGCAGGGTAAGAAGTGTCTTTATTCCATTATTATGCATGCCTATGTTGTATCAACTTCAAAGAAATTTGGAAAATTCAGTTCTAGCTGATATTGAGAAATTAGTTATATTTGACAGAATCCTAGAGTTTTGCTTCATTATATTACAGTTAATTTTTTTTAACATTTTCCTTTGTACTTTTAGAAATAATTCCATGCCTGCCAGAAAACAATTTATTGTGGCAACATTACAATATTGTTAAAACAATTTTCCTCTTAGTATTTAGTGAAAATGAATGATTGGAAAACAGTGAAAGAAAATTTTATTAATGCTATGATTAATTGTATAGATCTTGCAATCAACACTGTGAAGGCAAAGATGATGGCCAGTAAGGCTGTGAAAATAGTATATCTTTCACTGTGCTTCTTTTGGGATGAATAATTGTATATTCAACTGCTAAATTAAGAAACAAATTTTAAAAATGGAAAACAGTAAGAACATAGGACTTCTATATCATATGTTATACCCAAATAAATTCAAAATTGATCAAATAATTATTTAAAAAGTATAAAAGTAAGAATGGAAAAATTCTTGTATTATTTTAAAGCAAAAAAGACCAATATAATTGCCACAGAAACCAGGACATGTTAAGGAAAAGACTGACTATTTCTGTGGCATAAAACCCCAAACAACTCCTCAAACAAAACAACAAAAACACACTGCAGAATCTGTGATAAACAAATTAAAAAGAGAAAATGAATATTTGCAACTCTTACAAAAGACAAATAACTAATTACTGCAATTAATTATATATATTCTCAAATATATAAAACAAAAAACCCCAAGTACTTTAATCATTGACAAGTAAAAAATAAAAATGCAATAGGAAAGTAGGCAAAGGAGCCATTATTTCTACTGACTTCTTAATAGTGCAGAAGTATTTTCCGGAAGATGTCTGTAGACTTTCCTTCACATCAGCCTTCATTGGATCATGTGATTTTCTTATATAATCTATAGCAAAGGAAAAGTGTTTATTATGGGTTTAGTGTGAACCTCTAAGAGATGTTAGACAGTCAACTGTAATGGCCACTCCACTGACTCATGCTTAGAGATGAAAACAAATACACTCATATCAATGTATATTGTTTCCTTATTTGTTAAAATAAAAAAGTCTGTTTTAATGGAGGAAAAGCTAAAATTACCATGACTAAGCACTACTTCTCAGCGTGCTTCCCTTGTGACTTAAAATCCTAAAACTCCTCTGTCAGCTATTGGCACCATATGTGTATTGCAAAGTTTAAAAGATTACTTAATAAAAAAAGATCAAAACTCTATCTCAAAACGCAGGCAGATTGTAAACATCTATGGCAGGGACTAAAGTTTTCTTATTAGAAATAACACACTTCCAAACTAGGACTAGATGTATGAGTCACATAAGCAAGAGAAATACAGCTCAAGATACCAATCTCTTTGCTCCAGATTTATTTTTACCTTTTTATAAAATGTATTCATGATCTATGTGTATATGACTTAATAAAAGGAAAAAAAATCAGAGAGAAAAAAACCCTATGTTTTCCAAACTAATAATTAAACTAACTTCAAAAAAAAAAAAGATAGACAATAAATCATGAATATTTATATATCCTCTATCTGAACAGCAGGTAGTAGTTAAATGTTTCCAGATGTCACATGTAAAGGTGGTTTAATAATTTAAAAGTTTAAAGCCCTATTAGGAAGAATCACACACCAAACCTTTTCAGTGTAGTTTGTATTATCATTCATGTTATACCAGCCCTAGCTGTATAGGGTTTATGGGAAAAACAACAAATCATATAATGCAAATGTGAAAAAAATCTAAGTATTATCCAGCCTATTTTTTATACAGCATATACTTAAAAAATTTAATAATTAGGGGACATAATGGTTATATATTTTTCTAGGGTATGTGTAATGTTTTGATACAGGCATACAGTGTAGATTAATAAAATCAAGGTAATTGGGGTATCCATCACCTCAGGCATTTATAAGTATTTAAAGTAAAAACTTTACACACATCTTTCATACGCATCACCTGTACCTTCACATTACCCGTAAGGTAGGCATACTCAGTGGACAGCACTGCTGTCTTTACAGATGAGGGGACTAAGATCGCAGAGGTACAAGACCTACAGCAGAGGCTGCTGGTTCCTGCCTGTATTGCCTCTGGGGTCACTGTTCCTGAGCGTGCCATAATCTGACTTCCAATTGGAAGTACTATGATTGCTTGCAAGCTTTCTCTGGGTGTCAAAAGTGCTGGGGAGTAAATTCACCTTGGAGCAGGACTTAAAGATAGGAGCTGGTGTGTATATAACCCAGTTCCTTCACTCTGGTAGAAGTAAGTCCAAGGAGCAGGGGTCCTCAAACTTTTTAAATAGGGGGCCAGTTCACTGTCCCTCAGACCGTTGGAGGGCCGGACTGCGGGCCGGGACAAGTGGGCTGCTAAGCAGGACAGGCAGCGGTGGCAAAAACACCCTGAGGGCCGGATAAATGTCCTTGGCGGGCAGCATGCGACCCGCGGCCACAGTTTGAGGATGCCAACTCTACAGTCTGCCCGAGTTCCTTAGCAAGATTGACCTCAGTCGCCCAGTGCAGTAACCTGCTTAATAACATCCCCTCTATTGGCTTCCTTCCTTGCACTCAAATGCTTTTCTTAGGGTTTGCTTCTGGGGTAACCCGATTTAGGCAAGAACTCATCCAAGAATATGCACTTTTTGTTCAGCTTAGCCAGGAATAAAACGCCTAGGCCTCTTGATTACCAATCTAGGGATTCTTTTGTATTACCTTTAGTTTCTCCTGAAACAAAAATACATTTTGGAAGACTAAGACACTATTGCTTTTTACAAACATAAGTTTTTACCATAAATTAAAATAGCAAAATACTAGGTCTCCTTGGCATTTAACTATTAAAGATATCTTATGTTTTCATCTCTTTGAAAGACTTTAAATTAAAATCTTTCTACCATTGCTACCACTGACCTCTTGCTACTAAAGCACTTTGCTATTTTAGATGTTTGCATTAGATAACATTGCAATTACACGCTAACATCAATTACGTGCTTTGAAGCTACAATAATTTAAAACCCCTGTTATTTATTTTATGTTTATTAAACAACTTCTGTCATTACTAACAAATATTATGTTGTTGACTGTTTACTCTTGATATATCCATAGTATTGTTTTTGTCAATAATTATTTTCTTGTTATGCATAATCAAGATTGTATAATGTAAAATTGGAAAATTAAAAATTTTTTATTGATGGGGATTCATTGAGGGTACGAGAAACCAGGTTACACTGGTTGCATTTGTTAGGTAAAGATCCTCTTATAATTGTGTCTTGCCCCCAAAAGGTGTGTCACACACTGAGACCCCACCTCTCTCCTCCTTCCCTCTCTCTGCTCTTCCCTTCTCCCACCCCTTCCCTCCTTCCCTCTCTCTGTTCTTCCTTTCCCCTACCCCCCTCCCTCCTTCTCTCTCTCTGCTTTCCCCTTCCCCACCCCCCCACCATATACTAGATCATTAATTGTCCTCATATCAAAATTGAGTACATAGGATTCATGCATCTCTATTCTTGTGATACTTTACTAAGAATAGTGTGTTCCACTTCTATCCAGATTAATACAAAGGATGTAAAGTCTCCATATTTTTTAATGGCTGAATAGTTATCCATGGTATACATATACCATAGATATGCTTTAATCCATTCCTGGGTTGGTGGGCATTTAAGCTGTTTCCACATTTTGGCGATTGTAAATTGAGTTGCGATAAATAGTCTAGTGCAAGTGCCCTTATGGTAAAAGGATTTTTTCCTTCTGGGTAGAACCCCAATAATGGGATTGCAGGATCAAATGGGAGGTCTAGCTTGAATTCTTTGAGGGTTCTCCATACTTCCTTCCCAAAAGGTTGTATTAGTTTGCAGTCCCATCAACAGTGTAAAAGTGTTCCTTTCTCTCCACATCCAGGCCAGCATCTTCAGCTTTGAGACTTTATGATGTGGGCCATTCTATATATGAAAATATGTTCAATTTTATTTGTTACTAGGAAAAACAACAATGAATCATAACCCTCCTCCTATTAGAATGGCTAAAATCTAAAATAAACTGATAATATCAATTCAGTGTGAGGCTATAGCAACAGAACGCTCATTCATTGCTTGTGGGAATGCAAATGGTATAGTCACTTTGCAAGAGAGAGTTTGGCAGCTTTTTATAAAGCCAAACTTTGCCTTACCCTTTGATACATCAATCGTGCTTCTAGGTATTTACCTAAATAATTTAAAAAATTATATCCACATAAAAATATGCACATGAATATTTGTAGATATTTTGTGACAATCACTGAAAACTAGAAGCAATGAAGCTTGTATCTAATATGGGAGTAGGTAACTAAATTGTGGCATATCCATGTTATGAAATATTATTCACTCCAGAAGAATAACAATGAATAATAATGAGCTAGCAAGTTACACACAAGTACAATAAATGCTTTAATGAATATTAAATGCATATTGCTAAGTTAAAATCATTCCATTTTAAAAGGATTTCATTTATATGATAGTCTTGAAGAGGCAAAACTACAGAGACAATAAAGAAATCTGTGTTTTCTTTAGGTGTATGGGGTGAGGAGGAAAAAGTAGGCAAAACAGATGGGATTTGTTAGAATGGCAAAACTATTCTGATGATATTTTAATAGTGAGTATATAACATTTTAGAATCCTAAGAACTTTACAATACGAAGACTTACCTTAATACAGGAAAATTAAAAGAGGCCTCTGGATCCTCAATTGATAGAAAGAAAAGTAGAAAGTTACTTATCTGAAAACAGGGGCCATTTCTAATGAAAAACGCAGAATAACTCAGAAGCCAGGGGTCAAACAAAGACACACACACACACACACACACACTCTTCAGCAGGTAACCCAGACTTTATTTATTACAGAAATCAGTGACTTCTGCCCATCTGGGTTTCTGAATTGCTATGAAACAGCAACTGCTATCTATAAGCCTCCTGTTTCATTTAAAAGAAAAAATGACTATCTTTTGATTCCTGTTAATTGGGTCCTGTGTAATACCCCCCCCCAAATGTGGGTTGGCTCCATGAATCTTTTGACCAATAATATGCAGCAGTAATGAGGAGGAGTAAAGTCTTGCAGCCTCTGTGTCCCATATTCCCAGTTGCCTCTCAGTTATACAATGAATAGAGCACTGATTAGCTCTGCTCAACTTGATGAAATACTATGTGCCTCTGCTTTAGAGAATAATAATTTTAGGTGAATCACTGCTCTTTGTTTGTCTCATTTATTTTTATTTTTAAAAGCATCATAGAAATTATTTAAAAATTTTCTACTTTACTGAGTTGTAAATGAGATATTTCCCATATAAAAGTAGGAAGAAAATTAGCTTTAACAATTATTAGAATGGTCTGAATTGAAGAAAAAGAATCAGAGGAAACTTAGTTCTATTGCCAGGCAACAGAGTTTATTGCAGAGAGAAATTCATTCATTACTTGAATTTAATATAACTTTGGAGTTTTGTTTACTTTTTTCTTCTTGTTTCACACTTTTATTGTAACAGAAGAACTTGTTTCTCCTGTGGATGAGAAAATAACCTAGTATTTTAAGCTTATGACCCCAGAAGCTCAACCCAAGGATCCCACAATAGAAATTCCATTTTCAATGGCATCAGTGCTTGAGTTTGCACTTGTAGTTCTTGTGAGTCAAGCAGAGAGAAATAAGCATCCCTGATAAAAACAGAAAAACAATATATTAGTGGTCAAGATAATAAAGATCTCCATCCAAAAAAACGAATTAAAAAGAAACAAACAAAACAAAAAAAGCAGCCACCATAAATTCTCTAAAATGTAAGAAGTGACCAAGAAGTAAAACTTTACAGCAACCATCTGCACCATAAAGTGAAATCCCAGGGATTGGATGAAAATCATTAGTTACTACTAACCAGGATTTGTTCATGAATCCTATGTTTATTTTTTAATTTTTAATTTTTTTTTTCTTTTTTTTTTGAGACGGAGCCTCAAGCTATACCCCTGGGTAGAGTGCCATGGCATCACAGCTCATAGCAACCTCCAACTCCTGGGCTCAAGCGAGTCTCCTGCCTCCGCCTCCCAAGTAACTGGGACCACAGGCGCCCACCACAATGCCTGGCCATTTTTTGGTTGCAGCCATCATTGTTGTTTGGCAGGCCCGGGCTGGGGATTTGAACCCGCCACCTTAGGTGTACGTGGCTGGAGCCTTAGCTGATTGAGCCACAGGTGCTGAGCCATGATCGTTGATCTTAACTAGTGTTTTCC
>CAUYQV010196933.1:0-64811 GCA_963574575.1 Galagoides demidoff | reverse complement strand
ACCATGGCATCACAGCTCACAGCAACCTCTAACTCCTGGGCTCAAGTGATTCTCCTGCTTCCACCTCCCAAGTAGCTGGGACCACAGGCACCCGCCACAACACCCGGCTATTTTTTGGTTGCAGCCATCATTGTTGTTTGGTGGGCCCAGGCTGGATTCAAACTCGCCACCTTGGGTGTATGTGGCTGGTGCCTTAGCCACTTGAGCCACGGACGCCAAACCTGGAGGTCTATTTTAGAGGCTATATACCAAAAACCCCAAGATCATAGTATCTTAAACAAGAGAAAAATGCATTTTCGTCTCTCACAGATAAAGTCTACAGAAACAGTCCAAAGTTGGTATGATGGTTCCATCTTCATGAGAGATCATGATCTTTTCCCTCTTGTGACTTTTCCCCCTATAGTCTAAGATAGCTGCTCAAGCACCAGCCATCACATCTGCCCTCCAGATATCACTTCTGCATGCCAGCCAGTAAGAAGAAAAAAGGTCCCTTTCCCTTTACAAATACCTCCTGGAACTTGCACATATCACATCTACTTATATCCTCTTAGCCAGCAGTTAATCACAAGGTCACTTCTAGCCTCCAAAGGGGACTGGAAAATATAGTCTATTTCACATGGCCTATGTGCCCAGAAAGAACTCAGAGGCTCTATTACTGGGAAGAAAAAAAAAAAAACAGATGCTGGGAGACAACCAGCAGTCTCTGTCCTCGACAACCCAACAAAGGCTCTGAACTCTCGCACAGAAAAAGAAGATATTATATCCATGCAAAAGTGTGCATACGACTTTGGAGAGCTTACGGATACCTGTGAAGTCAGTTCACGGATATCACACAAAGAACCTCTGCACCTCTGGCCAGGACCTCAGCCTATTCCTGTGTTTAAAAGTGTTGACTGGGTCCCTTTGGGCAGGGTCCCTACAAGAGGGCAAGAGACAGGACCAGCACACTTCCTCAGTGGAGCAAGGGGCACTTCATCTGAGACCTACCTTGCAGGACATTTCACCCCAGGAAGAGCAGTAACTTCATGCAGAACAAGGGCTGATAAGGAAGGAACAGAAACATGTTGGTGTCACGGGTTATGTTTAAAGACCCCCACTGGTGTTTTCAAGAATCAGCAAATAGTGTTAATTGGAATTCCAAATCAGCTTTTCTCTGTTGATATTTAAATTGCCAGGATACAAGCACACAGCCATGGAGCCATTCTCAACACTATTCAAATTAACCATATTCTTCCTAGGAGTGAAAAATAGTCCAAGGTTAAAACCATAATGAGATACCACTTCACATCCACTAGAATGGCTAAAACAAAAAAGAGTGACAATACCAAGGGCCATCCCCCCAGCCTGTCCTCCCACCGCCCCAGCTAGGCAACATGCAAATGTTAGTAAGAATAACAGAGCTGCCTGAAATCCTGCCCTGCCCATGTTCTACTGGATGGAATTTCTCTGCTTGGAGCAGCTAGCTGCCCCCAAATGCACAGGACGCCCAGACTACTACCCACCACCCCAGCATGCCTTTTCCATTCCATTCCATCTGCATGAAGACTGCCTGGTGACCAGGATGGAGCAAACACAGGTGCAGCAAATATCACTTCCCAGAGATCTTCCCAGTCACGGGAACTGGGACCCAGAGAGGGCAGGACCTTGACAACCACCACACAGGGGCTGAGTAGCAGAGCCCAGAATAGCACCCCATCCCAGTCCAAGGCTCACGTCTCCATAAATAACTTCTCTTGCTCAGTACTTTCCTACCAACATTTCCAAAGAGATTGCAATGAGCCAAAAAAAAGCCTGTTTTCTTTCATTTCTTTTTAAAAATGTATACAAACAAAATCATTTCTCAGTGGGAGTGGATTTCCCCTCCAGTGGGTTACAGTCTGTGTTGGCCAGAATGTTGCAGAAATTAAGAGGTCCAGCATTTGCGGGGAGGCTTTTCCTTGCCCCACAAATCAAAAGCAGCTGGTACTTCCACACCCCGGACGGCACCACAATTAAGGCATGTTTCAAATGGCTGTGTCAGAGAGTGGGGGCCGCCAGAGCTGCCCTGCCTCCCTGGTCAAGCCGTGGGACGAGAAAATGGCAAGCAGGGAGCCTCAGAAACCCTCTCCCCTTCCCAAGGAGCAGGCATCTCTTGAAGCTCTTTAGTTCACACTAAAAAGGACCGAAGTACCAGATGAGAAGGGCCTTTGCCCCAAGACTTGAGTGGCAAAATGCCATCTGCCTGTCCAGGTATCTTAGAACTCCCCCTTTGCAGTTGCACCCATCTCCCTCCAACACACACATAAAATCTCAAAGCCTACGCAGCCCCTCCCTCTCCTCCCCCCATTGCTCTTTACCCTCTGTACTACTAATTCCAGAGAAATTGCAATTCATTAAGGACTTACTATGTGCCAGGCACTGTATCAGTTACATAGAGGTCCTTGGTTGCAAATAATAGAAACAGGTTATGATCAACTTGGGTAAAAGGAAACCAACCAGAAGATGATTTGGAGGTTGGCATGATAGAGCAGAAGTCTGGAGAAGAAATCTTGGTGTGGCAGGAGCCAGGGCAGACCCAGGGAAAAATGACAAGCTCTCAGCATTCTAGTGTCTCCATCCTTCCTCTCAAGATTTAAATGCCAGGCAGGAGTATGAAATGGTACAGCAACTTTAAACAACAGCCTGGCAGTTTCTCACAAAGTTTAACCCTACAACCCAGTAATTATACTCCTGGGTATTTACTCAAGAGAAATAAGAGCAGCAGGGTGCCGTGGCTCACTCCTGTAATCCTAGCACTCTGGGAGGCCAAGGCAGGTAGATTATCTAAACTCAGGAATTAGAGACCAGCCTGAGCTAAAGGGAAACCTCATCTCTACTAAAAATAGAAAAAACTAGCCGGACGTTGTGGTGGGCGCCTGTAGTCCCAGCTACTTGGGAGGCTGAGGCAGTAGGATCACTTGAGCCCAAGAGTTTGAGGTGCTGGGAGCTATGACACCACAACACTCTAGCCAGGGTGACAGAGTGAGAGATTCTGTCTAAAAAAAGAGAGAGAGAGAGAGAAATAAGAGGATATGTCCATAAAAACACTTGCATCGGAATATTCATTGAAACTATAATTATAATAGCTCCAAACTGGAGTCAACTCAAATATCCATCCACTGGGAATTGATAAATTGTGGCCTAGCTGTATAAGGAAATACTACTCAGTAAGATAAAGGAATGTTCTAGTGATACCTGCAACAGTATGAATGAATCTCATAGATGGTGTGTCAAGCCAAAGAAGACAAAGACAAGATAGCACGTACTGTGTGATTCATTTACACAAAGTCCAAAAAATCGCCTGGACACGGTGACTCACACCTGTAATCCCACAATTTGGAAAGCAGAGGCAGAAGGATAGCTTGAGACCAAGCATTCAACACCAGCCTGAGCAAGACTGAGAGATCCATTAGCTGGGCACTGTGGCAAGCACTTGTAATCACAGCTACTTGGGAGGAGGATCGCTTTAGCCCAGGAGTTAGAGGCTACAGTGAGCTATGATGATACCACTGCACTCTAGCCTGGGAGAGGCGACAGAGCAAGACTCTATCTCAAAAACAAACAAAACACTAATTTGTGGTGGTAGAAATCAGAACAAGGGTTGCCTATGGTGAGCGGGAGGATTGGGAAGGGGACAAGGGAACTTTTGTGAGTGATAGAAATGTTCTAGCTCTTGATTGTGGTGGTAGTTACACAGATGCATATATTTGCCAAAACTCATCAAACTGCACACCTTCTGTGCATTTCAATATATGTAAATTATGCTTTAATTAAAAATTAAATTAAAAGAGAATTGCAGTCAGGGCTTCTGCCAGGAGCTAGAGCTACAGTAGTGAACAGGGCAGGCAGAGCGAACTGTCCAGAGGGAGCTGCCATCTGGCCCCAGAACTAATAAGTGACAGAGCAGAGGACAAACCAAAATTATCCTGCCTCCCAAGTCACTCCCAGCTTTCCTGAGAGTTGCCCCCTGGACAGTACACCATGGAGCATGATGAAAGCTCCAGCGAGATCACCAGCAACTGCCCCAGAGACCAAAAGGCTTTCCCTCAAAGAGGCTCAAGGCTGCCCAGTGCACTCCAGCCACTGGGTGAGGAGACAGGCTAGGGACCTACAGTTCCTGTCCCCTGCAGGGACTGCTGGCCTTCCTCCTCCTCTCATCTCCCAAAGACCTCTGGTCCACAGGATCTCACATGAAAGGAAAATTTTATTGATTTCTTTCTCAGCAGAGGAAATCTAAAATACTCAGAACCAGAAATGAAAATATCAGTGGGAAAGCACCAAACTATTAAAGGATTTTCTTGCACATTCGGGCCAGTTAAGAAGTGAGAGGAGAGAGTCGGTGAGCCAGAGTCTGAGGAGATGGAAAAGACAGGTGTTGGCTTTTGGTGGTCACTTTGGTGACCTTTAGTGGCTTTGGACGTGGTTTGCTGGTCACTACCTGCTGTCCATTTGGGCTGAGGTCCTCAGAGCAGCACCAGGCAATGGCTGTTACTTAGTGACTGTTCAGGCTTTCACTGCTCTGGCCCCTCCTAGAAGCTGGTGTGGCCAACGAAGCCCACCATGGTAGAAACTGCCTCCCATATAGGCAGTAAGACCCTGGCCCCTCAGTCCCAGTCCCCCCTCCTGGACACATAGCAGGCACACTGGGGAATGTTCTAAGACCACCAACTATAATTCCTTCTACCTCATTGCACTTTGCAGCTTACCCCACTCAATAAGCCCTGCCTTTGCAAGGTCAGTGTTATTGTCTCTGTATTAGAGAGAGGAAAGTTAGTCTTTGAAAGGTTGCTGTGAGAGACGTGGGCAGGAAATGGCAGAGTCAGGGCAAGAACCAAGATCTCCCAAGTCCCACATGCAAAGTTCTTCTCACCACATTCGCTTGTAATAAGGAACCTTTTCAGGCCCCAGAACCTTCTAGGTCAGTGAGGCTGACCAAGGGCTTGCCTTCTGTGGTAAGCAGCCTCTAAGATGGCCCCCAATAACTCTCCCCCAACCATATTCATGTCCTTTGAGCCTCTCCTCCCTCTAGCGTGGGATAGAGTGAAGAATTTGCTTTTCTAATAAGTAGAACAGAGTAGAAATGATAGGATGGCACTTCTGAGATTAGTTTACAAAGACTAACTTCTGTCTTGGGCTGTGTCTGATTCACTTGTTCTTTCTCCTTCAGATCAGGTCACCAGCTGACATGTCACAAGGACACTGGCAGGCTTATGGACAGACCCACATGGCAATGAATAATGCCTGACAACAACCATGTGAATGAGCTTGGAAATGGATCTTCTGAGGCTTCCTGCCAATAGCCACGTGAGGGAGCCATCTTGAAAGCAGATCCTCCAGCCCCAGTCAAGTCTTCAGATGACTGCAGCCCCAACTGACATATTAACTGCATTTCAGAAAGACCGCAAGCCAGAATCACCCTGCAAAGCCACTCTGGAAACCGTAAGGGATAATAAATGTTGGTTATTTTCAGCTGCAAAGTTGTGGGGTGATTTGTTATACAGCAACAGAAAACTAAGCGCATAACTAGTAGCCTAATACCAGTGCACTAACTAGTACTCCCCTCACTCCCAAGTCTTCTCAGGCCCCAGCATGTAACCCTGACTTTCCTGGTCACACACACACCACTCCCCTTTGATATCGATGCATTATTTGACTTGATTTCCTTTTTCCATTTTTCTCTCCTCCCTTTTCCCTAAAAAGCATGTCAAAGTTGGTCCTCCTCCACGGAGACCAGTTGAACTTGCAATCACATCATCCTGGGAGACAGCAGACCTTGAGGTTCAGTGCACTGTACCAGTTACCTTGACTGCCTGGAGCACATTCCCGGTGCCTTTTGCGTGACTGCCTTTGTTTCAGGCACACCCTAAATTGCCTCTGTGCCAAATGCTGAATGTGACCAGAAATGACACGGGATGAATAATGTGGCATATAATTATCACCACATTTCAGATGAGGGCAATACACATTTTTCTCCGAAGCGAAGAGATGCAATTTTATTTTGTAACACAAATGCTCCATTTGGGGGTCAGTTTTCAAGCAGCCCTTCATTCTGAAGCAATTTCACGTGAATAAAAGCATGTGTATTCATGCACCACATAATGCGCATTATCCTGGCCCTGACTCCTGGAGTAGACTCCTCCACGTGATTCCAGCTCCTCTCAGTGAACTGACCCCAAATCCGAATGTGGGAAGGTGAATATGACAATGTTTTTGACCTATTTCAGGTCTCTGGATCTTTGTCTCCTTTTCTGCCAAGTGAGGATGAGCTGTTTTCTCTACAAACTGCTCTCAGGCTCAGCCCTGGGGACTGGCTCTTTAATGCTCAAAATAAGACCGTACAGATCTTTGTGTAGCACTGACCTTTTGTCCCTGAGTGATGATGTCTTAATTTTCTTGCCCTCCAAAAGGAGGACCGAACCAAGTGTTTGAGCCTGAGTAACTTATTTGGGAGGTATATTTGTTTGCTCAGACTCATAACAGAATACCACAGGCTGGGTGGCTTGAGCAGCAGAAATTAGTTTCCTCTTAGTTCTGGAGGCTGAAAGTTCAAGATCAAGGTGCCCATAGGGTTGGATTCCTCAGAGGCATCTCTCCTTGACTTGAAGATGGCCTCCTTCTCACCATCTCCTTCACAAGATCGTCCCTCTGTGCACACACTCTTGCTGTCTCTTTTTATGTCCAAATTTCCTCTTATAAAGACACCAACCATATTGAACTGGGGTGGCTCATTCAAATGTCCTCACTTTAACTTAATCAAAAATTTTTTTAAGACAGAGAATTTCATTCTGTTGCCCTGGGTGAAGTGCCATGGCATCATAGCTCACAGCAACCTCAAACTCTTGGGCTCAAGCTATCCTCTTGTATCCTCCCAAGTAGCTGAGACTACAGGTGCCCACCACAATGCCTGGCTAGTTTTTCTATTTTTAGTAGAGACAGGGTCTCACTCTTGCTCAGGCTTGCTGTTGAACTCCTGAGCTCAAGCCATCCACCTATTTCAGCCTCCCAGAGTGCTAGGTTTACAGGTGAGAGCCACTGCCCCCAGCCTTCATCACTTTTTTAAACGTCCTGTCTCCAAATACAGTCATATTCTGAGGTCCTGGAGGTTAGGGTTTGAAGAGATGAGTTTGGAAGGGACACACTTCAGCCCATAGCAGGGGTGACCTGAGGAGGGAGGGGCTCAATAGAGTCTGCACTGATGAGTGGGAAGCTTTGTGGTCAATTGGGATTCAGGGGGCCTTGGGAAAGTATGGAAAGCATACCACAGAATTGTACCACAAGAGGGTAAGGAAGTTGGGACTCTGATGGACGTACTCCTTGGTGCTTCCCAAACCAAGGGCATACCCAGAACTAGAAAACACTCTCAGGCAGAGGTACCGGAAGTCTTGGATATATACAAGAAGGAATGCAGGTGAGATGCTCCAGAATAATAGGCAACAACTTTGAAAAGAAAGAATGGCAACCAGATTTTTATTTCTAGGTTGGAAATGGTTATCATTTAAAGGTTCACAAGTGTAAGATCACACCGTCTCAGCACTGAATCATCTACTCCCAGCTTCTTGTTTTACACACAGGCAGCTGTGGCCTGGCAAGGTTACCTGCCACGCCTGACGCTGACAAAGTGAAGGGGAGAAATTAGAACTAAACCCTAATCTCCAGACACCCAGGCTGGAGCTCTCTCCACTGCCACAGCCTGCTTCCTTCTGTTACTATTTTTCTCAGTGAGCAAGAGCAGGCGTGGATTTGATAGTCCCTTTGCTGGTGAATAAATGCTCAGCTTGCCGGAAGACGCTAATGAATAATAACACGGAAAATCTAAGACAGGTCTGTGGTCATTCTCTTCCCACACACCATTTCTGCATCAGAAGCCAGCTAGAGACCCCAGGAGCCCATCAGAAAAGACAAGCCACCTCAAGTCATAGAAGGTTGGACATTAAGCCAAGCCTAAGCCCCAAATCTAAGCAGAAGAGGCCTCCATGAACTTTAGGATTTTGCCAGAAAGGTACCGAGTTCTTCTAGGTGCTTTGTCCTACAGAGAAGCCTGCTCTCCCTAGGGAACCTGCCCCATCCATAATAATAAAACAAGACATTTTTATAGTTCATAGATTTCACAATTTATGTTGCTCATTTATTCCTCACAGCAACCTTGCAAGGTCAACATCACTGGCCCCATTTTATGGATGTGCAAACTGCACATCTTAACTCAGCGAATGTCATTTAAGACCATACCTTTAGGTAAATTCAACACTTCAACTTGAAATTGGAACGCTCACTTGGCTGAGGCAAAAGTCTCCTCTAAGGCAGCCTGTAAAGGCTAGTCAGAAAGCAAGGCCCTCTCATTTTTTTAATCTCTACAGAGTGCCAAGGGCTGCTGGCACCAATATTGTAGTTAAAACTTGTGCATCTCTCACCAGGGCCCCTGAGGTTTCTAGAATGTTCCAAGAGCAACAGCCCTAGCCGTAAATCATCAGAACTGCTGCCGGTTATGAGCTACAACACAGCAAGGAGAAAGTTGCGAACACTTGCTTATAGGCTGAGGAAAAGGAAATCGGTAGACAGTCACTGGACTGCTCACAACAGCAGCATCTTCAGTTGGTGAAGGAGGCAAAAGATGAATTTCAAGCCTGATGACTACTCAGCTTTTGGAGTGAAGTCTATTCCCTCTCAGATAGAGCAAGTCTCCACCAGGGGCCAGGCAAAACTCTTGGTCTTCAGATACCGACCCGAAGACAGAGGCCAGTAAACCATCTAACTCAGTGGTTCTCAACCTCCCTAATGCTGCAGCCCTTTAAGACAGTTCCTGTGGGTCACGACCCATAGGTTGAGAACCACTGATTGAACTGCTGCTCCATCCATCCATCCATCCATCCGTCTGTCTAACAAATATTTAATAAGTGCCTACTTTGTCCCCGGTATTGTTCTAAGCACTAAGGATACAAGCAGACAAAACAAAGGAAATCTTTGCTCTGACAGAGGCTTGTATTCCAAAGGGAGAAGGAATTGACAATAAATAAGATCAGTAAGGCCAGGAGCGGTGGCTTACGCCTGTAATCCCAGAACTCAGGTAGGCCGAGGTGGGTGGATTGCCTGAACTCACAGGTTCGAGACCAGTCTAAGCCAGAGTGAGACCTCATCTCTAAAAATAGCTAGATGCTGTGATGAACGCCTATAGTCCCAGCTATTCAGGAGGCTGAGGCAAGAGAATACACTTGAGCCCAAGAGTTTGAGGTTGCTGTGAGCTGTGAGCTGTGATGCTACAGCACTCTACTAGGGGCAACAAAGTGAGACACTCTCAAAAAATAAAAAATAAATAAGATCAGTAAGAAAGATGCATATGAAATTTCTTAGGTGGTAAACACTAAGGAGAGAAATAAAGCAGGGGGAGGAGTAAGGAGAGTGAGGGAGAGGGAGTTCGGTTCTCAGTAGGCTGGTCAGGAGATGTGGAGAGGATGACAGGGGAGCAGTAGCAAACCAGGCACAGGGACAGCAAGTGCACAGGGCCTGAGGCAGTGTGCCTGGAAAGTGGGATGGGTGACAAGGAGGCTGGGTGACTGGAGGGGAAATGGGGAGGGGAAAGTGATGGAAGCTGAGGTCAAGGAATGACAGAGACCACTCTGTAAATGGGTGTAGGCCACGGGGAGGATGCAAGGCTACCTTGAGTAAGATGAGAAGCTGCCCATCGGCGCTGAGCAAGGAGCAACACAATCTCGCTTAGGTTTTAACAAGATCGTTAGCTGCTGTGTTGAGACAGGAATGAAATGCCAAAAGGGCGCTCCAGGAGAACAGCTGGGAGCCACTTTGATAACCCAGGCAGAGGTGGCAGAGGCCAAGCCAGGTCAGACCAGGGGGCAAGTGTAAGAAGTGCTGAGATCCTGGACATGTCCTGAAGGTGAGGTCTACAGAATTTGTGGAGCAATTAGACGTGGGTGCAGAAAAAGGACTGGAGGATGACACTAGGATTCCAGGACTGCCCAATGGGCTGCTGGAGCTGGAGGAGGCTGCGGGAGCAGCAGGTGTGCGGAGTGGGCTCAGGCCACATGAGTTTCTCACGTCTTCCTTGGACCTCTTGTTCTCTGCCTATTCAGCCTCTTGATGTCATCATCCAGTCTCAAGGGTCCACATGCCTCTGTATACTGGACACTTGTCATTGCCTAATGAGGCTGAGGATGCAGATGGGCATGTGAGCCTAGGGTTCAGGGAAGAGGTGCCAGCTGGAGCCCACTGCCAGCCACACTTGAGCAGAAGACCACAGGCCTCAAGAAAGTCCTAATATGAGACCTCTTGGCCTCACTAAGGATGAGTAGCCAAGGGACCATGGAGCCCAAGAGTAGAGGGACCCTAAGATCTAGAAGACTTTGCTAAAAGAGAAAACAACAGAGCAGAGGACATCCTTTGCTCACAGGCAAGTGCATCCTTTAGCACTTGTGGGAAACAAGGCACAGTCCTCTTTCTTGCAGAACAGGCCACCTTATGCTCAGGAACAAGGGGGTGGGGAATCAGCTGGTGTGCTGAGGTTAGCACAGAGCAGGGGCCAGAGGGATGCGCAGGGCCCAACACATAGGACTCCTTTCCGATTTCCACTGGCTGGGTTGGGGAGGAGGGGGAGTGCTAAGACTCTCTATTGCACGCTCATTTGGAGCTGTAGTTGCCACTTATTACTATATATGTCCCTGATTTACTAAAAAACAATCAAATTAAAGAATTCATGACTAAAAAGTTTCTAGACAGACTCAGAAAATGACATTTGAACTACCTCCTGACACTAGGACAGGGGTGAGCCAGGAGGGGCTGGACACAATATTATTCTAGAAAGAGAGAAAGCCGCATCATAGGGGGCAGCAACATGGTACCTGCTGGGCGTGCCAGGAGCTTGGCATTACCAGGGCAGAGGGTGATGAGAAGTGACCCAGGAGAGGCGGCTCAGAGAGGGGATGATAAATCACTCCAAGGAACTTGGCCTTTATTGGCAGACACTAGAAACCCACACAGGGTTTTCAGGAGGGAATAACAGAGTCCAATGTGTATTTTAAAGAGACCATTCAGACTGGTCTGTAGAGAGCAGATTTGAAAGGATGGGGTGGGCAGCGGAGAGGCCTGAGCTGGGGAAGTGGTGAGGGTGCTCCAACTGCATCAGTGGCTCCCCACCCCAATGGGTAAGGAATCTCTGGCTTCGCCCACATAGCCACTGTAGACCTGGGAGCCTCAGGAGAGACACCATAAAGGGAGATCCTGGGAGAGAAAGGTAGGGACCCACTGCTGGAGAAATCTCATCTATCAGCCTCGTTTTGCCCCCCCCCAACGTCCCTGACAGCAGGGCCCCTTGCGAATGCAGGTGACAAGGCATCCCCAGGCTGGGCAGGAGGCTGAGAGGTAAGACTCCTGGCTCTGGCCTGCCTGGAAAATGATCACAGAAGCCAGAGGTGTTAGTTATGGCAGGAATTTACTGAGGCAAAAGAGGGTACCCTGATTCCAGATGGAGACTTTGGTCCCCTAAAGGAGATAAGGGTTGTTCTTTAGGCCCCTACAGCTCGAAAGAAAGCCCCTGGGTATGTACCCTCACCCTACCCTGCC
The DNA here is from genome assembly GCA_963574575.1 of Galagoides demidoff. Classification (NCBI taxonomy): domain Eukaryota; kingdom Metazoa; phylum Chordata; class Mammalia; order Primates; family Galagidae; genus Galagoides; species Galagoides demidoff. The sequence continues at coordinate 53,225 of CAUYQV010196933.1, read as the reverse complement.
TCCTGGTTCTGTGTGCTGGGCAGATAGATAGTAAGTTCGCAAATCAACACATCGGAGACTACTAAGAAAAGGCAAGCCAGGTAAATTGAGGCCTGGCCATCCCAACTGAACTCAATGCTGAGAATTAGGTCTGGAATCTTTCTCTCAGAGGAACTGCCCAGCTCCCGCCCAGCACAGCCCACCTCAGAACCCCCTCACTCGCTCACTTCTTGCCACTATTCTTTATTTTCCTTGAGGATTCTTCATCCTCGTTTGGCTAATTCCCTAGTGCTCATGTTAGCTCAGATCTACACTATAGGCCTGAGTGATTAAAGAACTTTCCCCAAATCCCCCAGCAAATCAGAGCAGCGCTGGGGTAGCCAAGATTCCCGAGTAGAGAGCAGAGAGCAAACCCCATCCAGGCATCAGGGAACCCTCTCTCTGGGTCTCTCAAGGCCTCTGAAAGCCACGGGCTGGCCAGCGAGGGACCTCATTAAAACCTCTCGGTGGCCTGCGTTTGCTGCAAACCCATTAAACAGCCAACATAATCCATTCATACATAAAAATAAGGGAAGGGGAAGGAGCACAGTCCCACAGGATGTGTGTCTGGGAGAAACAGTTTCCATAAAAATCTAAACAGAAACGAAGTTCACGGGGAGGTTTTGGCTGCAGTCATGTTTTGGCTTCTGGAAATTCTAGTTAGGAAAAGATTCCCTTTGTGGCCCGTTTGGAAGGGCTCTGCCTCTGACTCACAGAAATGAGGGAGGAGAGAGAGGATCCCTAGTGTCTTTGCTGACCACCCCACAGCTAAGGAATTGTTCTAGAAACCTGGAGCACTTGTTCAAAAGGGCCGATTTGGGTTCCAGCAGCAGTTCAAAGGGCTGGGCTGAGGAGAGAGAGCAAAGCACAGGTTAACCCAGGCCTACCTCGACCACCCCAAAGCCAGACCACTGGGCTGGGTGTCCACAACAGCTGTGGCCATGGAGACACTCCCAGAGCTTTGGAAAAGGGAGGAAGACTCCAAGATTTAAATAACTCAGGCAGCAGGATCCCTGTTGCTTCCCATGGGAAACTATTTCACAGACCAAGAAACCCCACCATCAGGACCCCTCTCTATAGCCCTCACTGAGGCCAGCAGGCCCACCATATGTACCCAAGGACAGATAAACATTATCTTATGGAAGACAAGGTTAGGAGCTATTGGATTATTTTTTTTAATAAGCTGGTAAACCAGTATTTTTATTCTCTGTCATCTTTAAAAAAAAAACAGAAGAATGCAGCTAGTTTCTTAAATTAGAGATGTGTTGTGTAATTAGTCCATTTTATCTTCTGCGAGTTGTTGCTGTTTTCCCTCTGTGGTTTCCAGAAATGTCATTGGCTAGGCTTAAAAGTAGGGTTTTTTTTTTCTTCCAGAGAAAAATTCTATAAATATTTTCTCCCTTTTAGCATGTTTTAAATTTGAACGACATATTGTAAAGATAGCAAGAGTTATGAAAGCCTCTCTCGGCCGCCAATGAAATGCAATGGGAAAACTGACTAGAAAGGGAACTTCTGCCCGCAGAGAATGCAATTGGGCCCTTCCCAGGGGGGTTCAGGAGACAGGGTACCCCAGCTCCCCCTGCTCAGTGACCCTCAGGCTTGGGAGCTGGAGAGAAGGGAAGGCCACTCTCAAGTTGGGCAAGCAGACTCTCCCTCAGGGAAGTGGTGTCCCTTACTGATGGTCAGAATTTCATTCTAAGTGATTCATTTCTTTGAATGATATTTTCAGCATGAATTTGACGTTGTCAGGTATATATTAATGGTGTCCCATGTTAAACGGCATACCCTTTCCTCCAGCAAAGGTATACAGATAAACCACATGTGAGTAGAAAACCAAAGGGATATTCATGACAGGATTATTTGCAACTGTGAAAGATCAGAAACAACTGAATTGAATACCCATTAATAAGAAACTGGTTAAATAAAGTCTGGTATATGCCCATGGTAGGCTATTATGCAGCCATAGCTCAGTGAGTATGGCGCCAGCCACATACACTGAGGCTGGTGGGTTTGAACCTGGCCTGGGCCTGCTAAACAACAATGACAACTGCAACACCTAGGGTGACATAATGAGATTCTGTCTCAAAAAAAAAAAAAATGCCGTAGAACTATAGGTACTGATGTAGAATGTTCTGCGAGGTTATAGTATTAAATGATAAAGCAGGAAAGATAGAACTTTCCGGTATGCTTATGGTATGTCATCATTTGTTTCTTTTTCTAAGAGATACATGAATAAACTAGATTAAAAGTTGGGGCTAGGCGCTGTGGCTCACACCTATAATCCCAGCACTTTTGGAAGCCATGGTGGAAGGACTAGCCTGAGCAACATAGCAAAACCCCATCACTATAAAAAATGAAAATTAGCTAGGCATGGTGGCATGCACCTATACGCAGACATCCTCAAACTATGGCCCATGGACCACATGCAGCCTGCCTAGGACATTTCCGGCCCACCAGGTGTTTTTGCCGCCACTACCTGTCCTGCTTAGCAGCCAACTCATCCTGGGGCCCACAGTCCAGCCCTCCAATGGTCTGAGGGACAGTGAACTGGCCTCCTGTTTAAAAAGTTTGAGGACCCCTGACCTATAGTCTCAATTACTTGGGAGGCTGAGGCAGAGAGATAGCTGAAGCCCAGGAGTTTGAGGACTCTGAGGTTGCAGTGAGCTTTGATGACACCACTGCACTTTAGCCCAGACAAGAGAGAGAGAAATCTTGTCTCAAAAAAAGAAGAAGAGGAAGAGGAAGAAATTGACAGCAGGTGTGTCCTCCAAGAAGGAAAACAGAGTTAGGAGGGTAACTTGCTTTTTACTATATATATTACCATGTTTCCCTGAAAATAAGACACTGTCTTATATTTATTTTGTTCTCAAGAAGACACACTAGGGCTTATTTTCAGGGGATGTCTCATTTTTATTAGGTATAATACAATAATCTACATTTATTCAAATACAGTTAAGTCATCTTCTTCTGGAACCTGACAGGGGAAACCGACCTTGTTGGTGGGGCTGGCGCTAATGATGCGTGAACTCCTTTCCCCTAGCCATTCACACATGCACAATAGGATGCCTGCAACTGTGGTTACCACATGCCCACATGTGCACCCGTGCAAGTGTGAACAGCTCAGAGAAAGGAGCTGTGGCAGGTAAAAGGTATTCCAGTCTTCCTTACAGCTGTGTGCAGAAATGCAGGGCGTGGCTATGCAGATATGATGCATAGCCACGCCCATCACTAGGTCTTATTATCAGGGTAGGGCTTATATTTAACAAATGCATAGAAATCCTGCTAGGGCTTATTTGGGGGGTAGGTCTTATTTTGGGGGAAACATGGTACACTCCTATTGTAATGTTCACTTACAGTATGCTATCATTTGTATGTTTTCACATTTGATCTTAGCCAAAAGGCCAAGAAATAATTTTTTTAAAGAATACATTTATTGGCTCAGCACCTGTGGCTCAAGTGGCTAAGGCACCAGCCACATACACCTAAGGTGGCAGGTTCGAATCCAGCCCGGGTCCGCCAAAACAACAATGAGGGCTGCCACCAAAAAATAGCTGAGCGTTGTGACACGTGCCTGTGGTCCCAGCTACTTGGAAGGCTGAGGCAGGAGACTCGCTTGAGCCCAGGAGTTGGAGGTTGCTGTGAGCTGTGATGCTACAGCACTCTACCCAGGGGGATAGCTTGAGGCTCTGTCTCAAAAAATAATAATAATAATAATGCACTAAAAATTGTGGGATACGTGCCGTCCTTACCAGAAACTAATGCTGCAACTAAACACGTTTTTTCTACGGTAAATAAAGTGTGGACATCAGAAAAATCACAATTAAGTGTTGAGACTTTGAAAGCCATTTTATGTGTGAAATATAATTTAACAAATTCTTGGGAAAAATTTCATGACCTTTAAAACAACAACAGTAATCTACTAAAAAAATTCACTCAAATGAGAAATATACCAATGAATAAAATAATACTATACATAATTTTTAATGTATTATATTTGTATATTGCACTTATGTTGAAATTTTAAAAAATATATTACAATACTATTTTTGCATTCTATGAAAATTTGTGTTGCTCCATATAGACCAAATTTTTAATTAAGAACCTCCCCCCCTTCAATGGTGTCCTGCTTTACAATATTAAAATCTGGTCACCTTACTCTAGATCCATGGAGGGTAGCAATAACATGGGTTAATGCTCTCAGCCCTAGGTTCCCAAAGGCCCCAAGTGTGCCCTACTCTGTGCCCCACAATACCCTGTTACTGCTGCTGTCACTGTTCTGGTTTCTTTACCTGTCTCCTCCCCAGGACAGGGTGTTCCTGGCAGTCAGGGAACAGTTCCTGTCTGCAGTCCCAGGAACCAGTACAGTGCCTGTGCCTTAGAACTAGGTGCTAGAGTCAGTTAGATCTGGGCAAAGCTACAGGACTTCAGGCCTCTGAGCCTCAGTTTCCTCATTTCTCAAATTGGAAAATCTTCTTCATAATGCTGGCACAAAATTAGATAACAAATATGCCTCGCACGTGGTGGGTGCTCAGTGATAATAACTACTTAGGATCAGATAAGACAGTATCTCTGTAGATAGTTATTGAATGAATAAATTCCTCCCATAAAGCAGAGACAAGTTAAAATGCAGAGACTCCTGACACTAATACTTTTAGACGCTGTTGCCAGGCAAGAATGAGTTCATCAGATAACTTCTTGTAAGAACCCCTTGGGCTGCCTGAGCACACCTGGCACCTAAAGGAAGAAGGGGGCAGCCAAGGAAAAGTAGGGAGCAAGTATTTGCTAAGGATAGGGGAGATGAAGAACCAGGGAGCAATGGCCACAGCTACATCACTGACTATGGGCCCACATGGAGGCCATTGAGTCCAGCTCATAAAAGTGCCATCCGATTGGATTGTCACCATAACCCCAAAGGGAACCTCTGACTGTCTCCATTTTACAGACCAGGAGATTAGGGATCTGGGAAGCAAAATAACTCACTCGAGTTCCTATTGTGGAGCCAGCATTTAAACCCAGTTCCATCTGACTCCAAAACTCCTGCCATCTCCCAGCCTTGCCAGCCTGCCTGCTGGTAGGCCTCCTGAGCTTTCTAGGCCCCTGCTTTGTGTATGCCAGTTGTCTTGGTCTGTCACACCCCAGAGTGACAGGGAAATCTTTATGCCAAAGGGGCCTGAAAACCTGTCAGTCACAGCTGAAAAACAAATCTCTGTCACGTCCACTTTGGGCCTGTGAAGTTGGTGGTGGCCAGGCCCTGGGCAGGGCTGCCCTGAGAGCCATTACTTGGAAGGTGGGCAGCCTGTTCCATGGCTCTCCTGCCCCCTGTGACCTGGAAGCCGCTGGCTTGTTTGGAAATCACTAAGCTCTTGAAGGAAGAATGGACTACACTGGTGTCTGGAGACTTGTCTTCAGCCAGACTTCCCAAGAAGGACCTGAGGCTATACAAGCATCTGCCTCCCAGAGCCATCTTGCCAGGGTTTCACTCAGTGTGGGCCCAGGGCATAGAGAGCAGCAGGTGAAGGGGGAAAGCAGTGCCTGCCCTCACCATCCACACACAGCAGGTCTTGCTAGGGCCACAGAAGAGTGTGTTGATACTCCTCTGAGAGGCCCACGTGGCCAGGGAACAGCCTTGTGGGGCAGCTGTGCAGCCTGCCAGCAACACCAGGTCTCCTCCGGCACTGGCAGGAGACTCTCCTGACCTGGCCCAGCAAGCCCACAAGGGAGGGCTCAAGATGCTAATGTGACACCAGCCGACGGAAAATAACGGGCATTGGGATTCTAAACACTATTTTGATTTTGGATGATTTTATGTTTCCCTTAAGCTGAAATTGTGCCGTTTTCCAGCACCTGAGCTCCTGGAGGAAAGGAAACATCTCAGCTCAGTGCCTGCCTGCAGAGGGAGGAACAGGACGCACAGGAGTCAGCTGGTGAGGGAGGGGCGGGGATGGGAGGGAGGAGCAGGGTGGCCATCCATGGCCAGGAGAACCATCTGCCTGGTCACTCTTAGCCCAACAAATGGCCAAACAAAGATGAGCTTTTGAGTGACCCAGACAGCTGAAAATGTGAAAATGGTCAAGGCCAACGTCTACAATGGGAAGCCAGACCTTTTTTTTTTGCAGTTTTTGTCCGGGCCGGGTTTGAACCCGCCACCTCTGGTACATGGGGCTGGCACCCTACTCCTTGAGCCACAGGTGCTGCCCGGAAGCCAGAACTTTGACACCCACTCATTTATAGGTCAGTGTTGCATTCTCTCTCTCTCTCCAGTCAGAAACAACACTGGAAGGTAAAGGTAGATAGAGTTAGTCCTGAAGTCAAACTCTCAGAAAGAAAAACCTCTCTATACTCAGAATGGATGTGCAGCTTGCCTACCAGCAAAATACCAAGGTCACCTTGAGCCCCACACTGCACGCACTTTAGGAATGGTCTGCTGTTTAAAGAGTGGTCTGGATTCACTGCAGAGGGCTTCTAGGAGCTGGTTCTCGTGTCCTCTTTGGGAGTACCCTAGGCCTGCCCATTAGCAAACTCAACCAGTAAGCTAGGACTCCTTGGCCCTTAAGATAACTTGAGATCTGTCAGGTGTGATAAGCAAAGCCTCCAGATTTGGACACAATTAGGTTTGAATCCCAGTTCTGCTACCTACTAGCTGTGGTTTGGGGAAAGTTATTTGACTTTCCCTTTCCCTATCTGCAAATGAAGCTAATAATAATACTTATGGCAGCGTGGTGGTGTAAAGCTTAAAGAACATAAATGAAATGTTCAGGGTTTAGCCCAGTGCCTGGCACAGAGCAGACACTCAGGAAATGTTAGCACCTCCAGCTGCCCAGAATCCTAGCCTGGGACAGCTCAGGGCAGGCTTGTTGAAGCTCAAAGCAAGGAGGCAGCTGCCAAAGTGAATTGTACTCACTGGCTGATTTTCCAAAGGCCCTCCCAGGCTATGCATCCTGGGCTCTGGCCCAAAGAGGAAGCCAGGCCCTCTGTTCACCAGCTCGTTCCCCTGAACTGTCTTTATCAAAGCCACCTTCCACATCATGCCCCTGCATCTTCCCCCTGCCCTTCAGACACTCATGGCGGGTGCTCCCTGAGCCTCCAACAGGGAAAGGTACCCATGAACAGAGAAGCTGGGCTCCTGAGCTCAGGGAGGCCGTGGCTGTGGCCCCAGCACACATAGGTGATTCTCCAAGGGGGGCTGCACTCAGACACATCTGAGGGGAAACCACAAGACTGAGCCGTTGTGCTTATTGGCGCCATAAATCACCAACTGTTCTCATCCTGCTACACCTCCCTGCCCCCGCTCCTTTCCAGTCAAGCTGTCCCCAGAGCACCCCCACCCCCGCCACCCACCCGGCATGACTCCCCCACACAGGGGCCAGAGCCAACCACTCACTTCCAAGCAAGATGAGTTCGGCAGAGTTTATTTGTTCTGTTTTTTCAAAAATCTGAACTGCCTTTGTTCCTGAACAATGAGGAGTGTGCAGCTGTGGAAGGTGGAAGGGTGGAGTAGGGTGGTGACAAGGTCCTGGGGGACAGAGGGCAGGCCTAGAGAACTCAGATGCTGCGAGCCTCCGACCAGCGCCCTACTGAACTCTGGCTCCTGACCAGCCCTCCTCAAAGCTGAGATTCTCTATTACACTATCCACAGCCTTTTTAAAAAAGGGTCATGGGGTTCAACTCAGCATAACCGGACACAGGCCCAGTCTCTGCAGGCCTTGGGGAAGCCAGAGTGGAGTGTTTGGCCGTATGGAGCCCCACAGCCTGCCAACTTGCTTCCCACATGCACAGCAAGAGTCACCTCTGGGGGTCCCTTCCCTCCAAGGACATTGCTATCAGGTGATCTTTCTGACTTTCCTGCTTTAGCAAAGGCCTTCTCATTTACTCCGGAGACTGCCTTTGTGACCTGGCAACGGAGACTCTCCACATGTGTCCTAGAAAATCCCCCCAAAGTAGAGAAAAAGGCCCCAATCAGAGCCAAAGCAAGGAAGGGAAAAAGATGAAGGAGATTGTCAGACATAAGGTTTTGTCACATATCTGAAAGTGAAGGCCCTCCTGTGTGTGCAAACACAAATACATATGTGTATATACATAACACAGCAACCACTAAGAACTTAACAGAGGTCATTTCTAGGTAAATGAGGTTATGGGTATCTTTGATTTGCCTTTGTATCCCAGCTGCCTTCTTACTAGCTGTGTGATTTAGACGATGTTAACTAGCCTCTCAATTTCTCAGTTTCCTTATCTGTAAAATGGGCTCATAATAGTACCCCTTCTAAGTGTATTGTTGTAAAAATGAAATGAGATTATAAATGTCAAGACCTTAGAGCAGTGCCCAGCATATATAGTAAAGGTTGAGCAGCTCCAATCTGAAAATCATCCAAAATATGAAACTTTTTGAAAGCCAACATAGCACCACAAATAGAAATTTCCACACCTGACCTCATGTGACTGGTCAAAGTCAAAACACAGTCAAAACTTTATTTCATACATAAAATCATTTAAAATCTTATTTTAAATGACCCTTGGGTTACATGTATAAGATGTATCTGAAACATAAATGAATTTTGTGTTTAGACTTGGGTCCCATCCCCAAGATACCTCATTATGTATATGTAAATATTCCAAAGTCCAAAACACTTATGGTCTCAAGCATTTTGGATAACGGATATTCAACCTGTAGTGGAATCAATAAATATAGCAATTACAATTATTTCTTTCTGTCTTCTTAGCCTTTGAAGAGCAGGCACTGCTTTTTAAATTTGTTTTGAATGTTATTTTGTTTTAATTCAAAAATGAATGGGTGACTACCAAAAAAAAAAAATCCAAAAATTCCCAGGAAAAGAAAAGGTGAAACTTTCCTCTCATTCTCTTTCCTAATATTGCTTTCCTGCCTAAGGGGATCCCACTACCAGCCTGGCCATAGAGCTCAAGGGTTCTTTCTCCACATTTATTATATAAATACGCACAGGGATTTGTATATAAATGAACTCATACTATACATATGGATTTGCGATTAGCTGTTTTCACTTCATTTCCTGGAGAATATTTCATGTCAACCCATATTATTCTTTTTAATTGTTACATAGTATTTCATGCCATTGATGCTCTTTATTTATTTAACCATCCCCTTCTATTGGACATGCAGGTTGCTTCCAAATTTTTATCCTAAAACAATGACACGGCTTGGCGCCTGTGACTAAGGTGCCAGCCATATACACCTAAGGTGACAGGTTCGAATCCAGCCCAGGCCCACCAAACAATGACAGCTGCAACCAAAAAATAGCCGGGTGTTGTGGCGGGCGCCTGTGGTCCCAGCTACTTGGGAGGCGGAGGCAGGAGACTCACTTAAGCCCAGGAGTTGGAGGTTGCTGTGAGCTGTGATGCCACGGTACTCTACCCAGGGGGACAGCTTGAGGCTCTGTCTTAAAAAAAAAAACAAACAATGACACTGTGAACATACCTGGATATACACCTATCTGCTCATGTAGATTTGAAGGCATGAAGGGTAGAGTAGAAATTCTGGGCCAGGGCGGCACCTGTGGCTCAGTGAGTAGGGTGCCACCCCATATACCAAGGGTGGCAGGTTCAAACCCAGCCCCAGCCAAACTGCAACAAAAAATAGCTGGGCGTTGTGGCAGGTGCCTATAGTCCCAGCTACTCAGAAGGCTGAGGCAAAAGAATTGCCTAAGCCCAACAATTGGCGGTTGCTGTGAGCTGTGATGCCACAGCACTCTACTGAGGGTGACAAAGTGAGACTCTGTCTCCAAAAAAAAAAAAGAAAGAAATCCTGGGCCAAAGGCTATGACCACATTTAAATGAGCATAGATATGGCTAAATTGTTTTCCAAAGAGACTGTCCAACTGAAATCCCCACGAGCAGCACATGAGGACACTTGTTTCTTTCTATGTTCTCCAATACCCTCCTTTCACTTTTGCCAATGTGATGGGTGAAATCAGCATCCCATTTTGCTCTGATATGCATGTCTCTGCTTCTAAGTAAAGCCGAGCACCTTCTCCTAGCCCGGCGGTTATTTGTGTTGGAAAGGCATTCCTACCCTCATGATTATTAAATATCCCACTATAAGATTTCATCCCAGATTTTTTTATAGAGTTTTTTTTTTTTTGAGATAGAGTCTCACTATGTTGCCCTTGGTAGAGTGCCGTGGCATCACATCTCACAGCAACCTCCATCTCTTGGCCTTCAGTGATTCTCTTATCTTAGCCTCCTAAGCAGCTGGAGCTACAGGCACCCACCACAAGGCCTGGCTATTTTTTTGTTGCAGTTGTCGTTGTTGTCCAGCTGGCCTGGGCCAAATTCAAACCCAGCCCCCTCATTGTATATGGCTGGTGCCGTAACCACTGTGCTAGGGGCGCCAAGCCTAATGTTTCGATTTTTAATCTACCTGGTATTATTTTTGTCTAGAGTATGAGATTAGGTCCTAATTTTATGCCAGCATTACTTAGAAATGTTTTTTAAAGAAGCTATTTAAAAATAAAGGGTCTACACACATACACATCAGCTGTATGTGAGAAGCAAACAACCAACTTAGTACCCAGACAGCAAAGTGCAGGGGCATCCCTGGGTAGGGTGCTCAGGGCGAGAGGCCCGGGACACCCTCTAGTCTGTGCTGTGCCGATGAGGTCCCCGCAGGCTGCAGCAGTAGCCCCCAAAGTGGTGTAAGCTGGAAAAGGAGAACTCTGGCCATCTTTCTAGCCCAGGCTTCCACCCCTGCCCTGCAGGCAGGACTCTGGCAATCCTGAAGGGAGCTCTGGCCGCTCCTCTATCCCCAGCTCACTCCCACAGCTAGAATTAAGCTTGGGGAAGCTAGTATGCCAGGCCACAAACTGAGAGGGAAGGTAAACCTAGACACCAGGAATACAGTCCACCCTGCAAAATATTGCTGCAAACAGCCCAGCCAGATCCCTATCATAAAAGCTTAATGTAATTATGCAGAAGCAAGCAGCTTCCGGTCTGAGTGGAGATGAAGAAACATCTAATAAGGCCAGGCCCCCTGCTGAGGCAAGAGAGAGGCCACAGCCCAATAAGATAATGACTGGGCTTCCACAACCTCCACCCCAATACCTAGCCCACCCAAAGCCTGCAGGAGGTCCAGAACTAATTTCCAAAACAAAGACCCTGCCCACCCCAGAGCTAAGAGGCTTTGGACAGCCTGAGTACCACCCAGGCAGTGTGACCTGTTGTCCACCATTTATGGCACCCTCCACGGTCCCTGACTTCGTCTGCTAGAAGCCCCAGGCTGGTGAGCATATACATGGAGGGTGAGGGAAAGCAGGACAGCAGGGCTGCCTCATGCCACCTTGGGAGGTCCAGGGAAGTTCTAGAGTTTATTGGGGGGAGAGGGACGTGAGAAGGATGTACCTAGCAGGAAATCCCTTAGGTGCAAAGGCATGGTGTGTTAGGAAAACCAAAGCAACCGAAGGAACAGCGTAGATAGAAATGTGCAGTGAGGCTGGGGAGGCAAGTGGAAGAGGAACAGGCTGCTGAGTGTGTGACATCACTAGACGCAGGAGGGACCAGAACTGGGACAGAAATGGCGTCTCCTGTGACCATCTCCTCCTCAGCTCACCCTTCCCACCCTACCCCCTTCTCCAAAAAATCCATTCCATCCTCTGAGATAGGCCCAAGTGTTGAGTGTCCCACATAACTATCCATAGCTTGGGGATAGCTCTTCTCTGAAACCTGCCTAAAGAATCTCAAGGTTTCATCTCTGTGTGCCAGTCCCCTTGCTCAGCTCTGGTGACATCACAGAGAATCAAACAGTCTTGGTCTCTGCCCTCATGGAGCTCCCCATTATGGTGGGGGAGACAGATACTAAACAACTGAGCAAAGCAAAAGCACCTATAATCAAAAGCTGTGGGAAGTATGACGGATGAATGGTTGTGAACAAATTAGCAGGGTTGGGTGGCGCCTGTGGCTCAAGGAGTAGGGCACCAGCCCCAGATACCGGAGGTGGTGGGTTCAAACCCAGCCCTGGCCAAAAAAATCCTACAAATATAGCAGGGACGTGTTTCAGATTGGAAACAGCAGTGACATTTAAGCCAAAAGCTAGAGCCAGCCAGGGGAAGAGAAGAAAACAGCACATACAAAATAGCTGAGGAAGGAAAGAGTTTGGAGCTTTCAAGGAACTCACAAAAAAGGCTACCATGCCAGGACCCAGACAATAAGGGGCAGAGGGCATCTTCCAAAGCACAGAAAGGTGGAGTGCCCTTCCCTGGAATTTGAGCAGATTTCCCACTGGCTTGCAACTAATACAATGTGGCAGAAGTAACACCACATGACTAGGTCAGAGGCTAGGTTAGAAAAGGGAATAAGCTTGGACCTTGTTCACTGGAACTCAGACGTGTAGTTCCCTGGGCTGCCACATAAGAAATATAACTGCCCTGAAGCCACAATGTTGTGAGGAAGCCCTAGACACACAGAGAGGCCAGTGTAGGTGCTCCCATGGGCAGTCCTAGGCTTTAAGTCAACCCATCTCAGGTGGCCACCTTCAGATGGCCCCAGACCCCAGACTTTGAGGCTTCTAGCTGAGGTTCCAGACATCATGGAGCAGACAAGCTGTCTGCATTGTGTCCTGTGCAAATTCCTGACCCATAGGGCCTGTAAACACAACTAAATGGTGGTGGTTTTATGCCTCTAAGTGTGGGGTGGTTTACTACGCAGAACTGGAAGTGGAACAACAATGGAAATGTGATTGAAGAGGCGGGAAGGACCCAGAGCACCTAGATTTCATGAGTCATGTGAAGAGTTGGGAATATTATAAACGAGCTCTCAGGCGTTGTTGAAGGGCTGTGAACAGGAGAGTCGATGATCAGATTTGCCTTCACTTATTGGCTTTGGGATGTTCTCTGGCTGCACTGGAGAGAATGCACTGTGGGGGATGAAGCAGGGAAGAACAAATGGCTGAATGTTGTAGTGGTCCTTGAAAGAAAGGAGGAGAAGTGGATAGAGGAGGGACCAGTGCCCACAGGAACAAGTGGATGGGTCCGGGAGATGTGCAGGAGGTAAGATGGTCAGGGCTTGGAGTAGAGTTGGATGTAGGGTGTGAGATATCAAGGATGGCCCCAGGTTTCTGGAAGGAGCCACTGGAGAGCTGGAGAAGCCATTAACTAAGGTGGGAAATCCTGGAGGAGAAGCAGGCCAAGACTTGGGGAGCCACTGAAGGTTTGTGAGCAGAGGAGTGGCAGGATAAAAGCAGGCTCTGGGAGCTTAACTGATGTCAGTAAGCCAGTGAGTCAGAGGAAAGGAGACCATGCACAGGGCGGCAGTCAGGAGCTGCCCTACAAATCCAGGCAGGAGAGGGGAAAGGCTTCTCTGTGGAGGAAGAGTCACCAGACCTCAGCAACTTTTCTCTTCTGTCACCATATGCATATTTGCAAGTCACACCATATTATTTCCAAGCTCTACCTCCCACCTGGAGCTGATCAGTTTCCTCCTGCATCCCAAGAAGTCGGCAAGGTTTCCAACCCAAGTTTACTGGCCCTACTTCCTGGAATAGACAAGGAATCTGATGCCCATGACTATCCTGGCCTTGTGAGCCCAGGTTTGGCAGCATTGGCACATGGGCCTCCCAATGTTGGAAGCAAAGGGGCCCACAGAAAATGCCTCCACTGGGCTGCAAATGGGGGAAAAACTGGATCTGTGAGCATTGGCTCTGCATCCCATGTAGCATGTAGGGGCTCAACTTTCAGATCCCTCGGTGGTGAAGAATGAAATAAAACATCCACAGAAAATGGAAGGGGGATTATGGCTACACATGGCACAACTCACACTCACAGAGATGATGTTGGCTGAAAAAAGCCAGACACAGAAGCAGACAGTGCTGGATGTTTCCATTTCATAGTTTAAAAGCTGATGATCAATCTATGGTGATAGAGGTCAGAATAGTGGTTGCCGCTGTGGGTGGGGGTACTAACTGGGAAGGGCAAGAGGGAACCTTCTAGAATGACAGGGAAGTTCACTATCTTGATCTCTACAGTGGTGACAGAGGCATAGACACACATAAGAATGCATTGAGTTGTTGACATTTCGTGCACTGGACACTCTTTACTATATGTACTTTAGACCTCAAGCAAAAAGAAAAAAATATAAAAAAGAAAGGGGACCCACTCAGGGGAGAAGGGGGGTTGGTACCCAGAATGAACCTTTTTCTTTTCTTGTTTTATCAAAGCCCTATGCAGAAGCGGCAGTCACTTTGCTGAGCTCCACCAGACCTCTTTCCTGCAGTCCCTCAATTAGCGTGGCTCTCCTCGGCTGAAATGCAATTAGAGGAAAACAATGTCTGTGGCCCAGCTGCCACTGCAAAAGTGACCAGGAAGAACAAGGGAGGATCGGGCAGGACCTACTGGGAGTTGTCAGGGGCTTCAGGGAGGAAGAGAAAACAGACACTGGCTAGAGCTGTACCAGCCAAATATTCCCACATCTGCAACCGCATCTCTGCTGGAGCCCAGAGCAAACTGTCCTGGAGCAGGGGAGCCCAAGGCCTCAGTGGTGAAGAGGAGACAGAAGCCAAGCCGCTGCTGACCCTCCAGCCACTGTGCTGAGGTGTCGACACAGGGCATGTTTAAACAGAAATGGGAGCAGCGAAGGGAAGGAGCTATAGCATGGGCAGAGGGAAGCACAGCCAAGACCAATGGCCAGAGATCAAGTGCATCTCTCACTGTAATCTCACGTGCTCCTGGCTTCTGTCTGTCTAAAGATGCTTCTGGAGCCTGGGCTTGTGCAAGAATGCAGGTATCCTGTCAAGTGCCACACTCAGGCAACCCCAAATGACCCGAGGGCTCCAACCCCATTTGTCCCAGCAACTTCCATTTCAAAATGGCTGCTGCGATTTCATGGAGTCTCAGACCCCTGCTGTTCCTATCTTGCTTGTGCTAACCCTACCTGCTCCGTCCTCATCCAATCCTCACATGTCCAATATGGTTAATATTAAACTCGCTAGATGGCTAAGGCTGAACCTAGCCATTTCAGTCTTTCTAATTATTATAGATATCTCCAGATCTGTCAACCCCACAAAATCAAAATTCCATATATTGATGTCCTGGAAGGGCTCCCCTGGCCCCCCAAGCAGACCCTGAAACAAGGATTTAGGTACAGGTTGTTTATTTGGGAGGTGATCCCAAAAGTCACAAGTGAGAGAGTCAGGAAGGAGACAGGGCAAGGAGGAAAGCCAATGAATGATGGGTGCTCTATTAAGCAGGTTCCCACTGTGGGTGACTTGCTCAATCCTGCGGGGGACCCTCAGAGAGACTACAGAGCATGCCACTAGATTGTCCCCACAAGGGGCAATGTAGTGAGTGTATATATCCACCCATCTCCATCCCTTACTGGAAGAGCTTCCCTCCCCCACTCCACCCTCACCACATACAGGCCAAACACCCTCCGAAGCCAGAGACCATCGCGGGCAGAACGCTGTGGGAAGCTACTGGCCTGGAAGAAAACAGTCTGTTATGACCTCCAGCATGGGCCAGCAAAGCACTGTCAGCACCTGCTACACACAGTCACCATAAAAAGGAACTACTCTCCGCTGCTCCAAGATGCTAAAAGCAACTCCCACGTTTGCCCACCACATGGCAAAAAACACAAACCCAAGTCAAACTAGCTAAGACCAAAAAAAGGGAGGGCTAGAAAATGATTTGCTGACTCTAGGGAGTCAAAGGAAAGGATCAGCTTCAGGTAGAGTGGGATTCAGGGATCAAGTGGATCCAGAGTTCTGCCTTCCTCCATGGCTTGGCTCCACTCAACTCTGTAGCCTGGCAGGCCTGTCAACCAAGAAATCACCAGATTCACAGCTTCCAAGGTTACCAACCTCCCCATGGGGTCTAGCAGAGCCCTGAGAAAGATTTTGATTAGCCTGGCTAGAATCACATGCTTATCTCTTAACAAATCATGTGGTCGGGCAAATAGGACACTCTGATTGGCCAGGCCAGAGCCGTATGCTTTATAACTGTGACCACAGGAGGGTGGGGCACTGTGATTGACAACCCCTAGGACTATAAGCAATGGAGAGGGATCTTTTCACAAAGAAACAGGCCCCAGGGTGGTGAATTGCCAAAGACCATGCACTTAGTCAGAAGCAAAGTCAGAACTTTGACTTAGCTGCTTTATTCCCAGACAGAGAAAGCCTGTTAGTGCCTCTCAGGCTTTAAATTTGGCTGGATATTATTGAGCGAGAGTCTTAACCTCTCTGAGCCTCAGTATTTTTATCTATAAAATGGGACTAGGAGGCAGGGTACAGGGGCTCACACTTGTAATCCCAACACTCTGGGAGGCTGAGGTGGGTGGATCACTTGAGCTCAGGAGTTTGAGACCAGCATGAACAAGAGCGAGACACAGCTTGACTAAAAATAGAAAAATTAACCAGACATTATGGCAGGTGCTTGTTGTCCCAGCTACTCAGAATATTGAGGCAAATGGGTCAGTTGAACCCAGGAGTTTGAGGTTGCTGTGAGCTATGATGATGCCACTACACTCTAACCTGCAGCAATAGAATG
This sequence comes from Galagoides demidoff, assembly GCA_963574575.1. NCBI lineage: Eukaryota > Metazoa > Chordata > Mammalia > Primates > Galagidae > Galagoides > Galagoides demidoff. Next base: position 36,708 of record CAUYQV010196933.1, on the reverse strand, counting down.
AGATTCTGTCTCAAGAAAAAAAAAAAAAAGACTCTTTAGTGAGGTCTTTAAGCCCTCTATAATTTGTTCTTTGCTGATTTAATCTTACTTCCCTTACTTCCTTACCCAGATCTCAATATCTAGTTTTATACTTTCTAGTTGTGCTTCACTTAATCTAAACTCTGTGTCTTTTAAAAAGATGTGTCCAGCTGGGCACAATGACTCATGCCTATAATCCTAGCCTTCTGGGAGGTCAAGGAGGGAGGGTCCCTAGTGCTCAGGAGTTTCGGACCATTTTGAGCAAGAACAAGACATCTCTACTAAAAAGAGAAAAATTAGCTGGGCATGGTGGCACACACCTGTAGTCCTAGCTACTTAGGAGGCTGAGGCAGGAGGATCACTTGAGCTCAAGAGTTTGAGGTTACTATGAGCTATGATGCCATGGCACTCTACCCAGCACAACAGAGTGAGATCCTGTCTCAAAAAAAAAATGAGACTAATAATACCTTCCCACAGACTGATTAAGATTAGATGACATGACCAATGGAAAATACCTGGCATGTATACCCACAGTATTACTGCCCTACTTTAAAACCACACATCTTCTTTTTCTAGCTCCCAAGATCCTCATAAGCCAGGAAGAAAGGAAAGGTACCTGTGAAATCTTAGAACCTTTCAAATGATATTTCAAAGGACAAAGAGAGAGTTATCTATTGCTACATAATAAATTACCATAAATTTCTGCAGCTTGAAACCACACACATTTCTGTGGGTCAGGAATTTGGAAGTAGCTAGTCTCAGTGGTTCTGACCCAGGATCTCTCATGAGGTTTTAGTGAAGGTGTCAGCTGGGGCTGCAGTCATCTGAAGGCTTGACTGGGGCTGCAAGATGCCCTTCCCAGATGGCTCCCTCATGTGCTTGTCAGCAGGAGGCCTCAGTCCTCACCATGTGGGGCTCACCATAGATCACGTGAGTGCCTTCACCCCATGGCACCTGGCTTCCCTCCTGAGGGGAAAAGTATCAAAGAACATGTGAACATATCTTTTAAAGCACCATAGTGTCCAATCCAGGGCAGAGATTTCTACCACCTGTTTCCTCCCCTCTCCACACCTGTCTGGCTGGGCTCCTAACCCCGTTTCTCACTTTGTATGGGTCACATTATTCAAGAGAGCAGGTTTTAGAAGCAGACCATGGCTTGTCTCAGAAGTGGCCATATAGGTCATACAAAAGAAATGGAAAGAGCCAAGTGGCTGTAGAATATGGGTGGGGGCCTGGGGTTGGAGAAGCTAAGGTATTATACTAATGTGCCTCAGATGTCCAAGAGTCCAGGGCACACTGTGACTACATTTTCTGTACTGCCCATCCAGGCATCCTCCATGCTTTCAGTTCCCATGGTTGTACTCCCACAAGTCTAAGGCTATTAAATGACCCAGTGGGTACCGTGGGCCCTGCCAAGGAGCTGGGCTCAGACCGAATGGTTTCTCTGCCAGGGACAGCACTTACAGGGATGTCAGATCAAAAAAGAGATGCACAGTCCAGGGGCTTCCCAAAGGTAGGCACCTGAGCAGAATGCTGCTGCCAGTGGACCCACACTGTCCTCTCTTCTGACACTTTTGGAAAGGTGATGGCCATGAGCATATCATCCCCCAGTCAAGCCAACATGGCCAGTTCCCACTTCCCCACAGCACACAGCGTATGCCCATCTGAGCAAAGAGAGGGGTTAGACAGGCCAACTTATTGCTGCATTTCCTATAATTTAACCAAAATAATCACTAGGTCTCAGGGAGCCATTTCTGGGGGCCAGGCATTCCGGGGCATCTTCTCATTTTATCCTCACAAACACCCTCTAAGGAAGGAGCTGGTATCAGCCCCATTTTACAGGGAAAGAAACTGAAGCTCAGAAAGGCAGAGTAACTCTCCCCACATCACACACTAAGCTCAGAGCCAGACCTTCAACCCCAGCTGTGTCCCTTGCACTAAACCACTTCTGTATTATATTGCATTTAGCATATTGTTTAGGGGAGGGCTTCTTAAACTTTGTCACCAAAGGGCACTAACAGCCTCCTGGAGGTGTCAAGTTGGAGTTCAAAGTGGCACTGCAGCAAGCTGGCCGTTTCTGGGGCACCCCATGCTTGGCGGTGCCTTTCGCACCCATCTGCTTTCTATTCTACCGGGAGGCCTGCGCTTATTTTAATAGAAAAGCAGATGATCACTTCAAATCAAATACAGTGGCTCCTCCAGGAAACACTGCCACGTTTACCCTGTGGTTTCGTGTGCCCTGGCACCCCCTCAGAGACCAGGAAGTACTGGGTCTCACAGAAGAGACCCCCCACGGGTGACTGCTACCACCCATACAGCCTGAGTCCTGTCCAAGGCCATCAAACTTCCTTCTCTTCTGTCACCCTCATCCCTGCCCGAGCAGCTCTAAACTAAGGCAGGAAGGGGAAGTGAGGGCTACTTCTCCCACCTTGCTGATTCACCCACTGCCCCCTCAGCCTCCTCTCCCCTCCTCCGACAAGCCCACATCAGCCCGAAACAGAACTTGACACATTCAGGAACTCAGTGGTTGCAGCTGCCACAGACACCTGAGAGGAAGGGGTTAAAAACATCTTTCATCTCTCAGCAGTGCCTTTATATAGTCCATGTGTGACTCTGAATGGTTATGGCTTTATATATAGCGTGCTCTGTGCGCAGGGAGAAAACACCGTAGTTAAGGGAACAAAGGCGGTTCTAGTCTAATGACCTGCTCTTATTTGTGGGAACCATATCTCCAAAGGGCGGCCTTCAGGTGACATCTGCCATGTCGAGTGTGTGCCTGAAGAATTACACCAATAAACACTGGAAATGCAAATACAAGAAAGGTAAGGACACGCACACAAAAAACTAAGACCGCTCATCCTGTTTATTGTTTCTGGAAAAAAGAGAAATCACACGTTTCTCTTTGGATGTTTTCACACATAGCCAAACCTTCAAATGTCAACTTCTGCAAGGTGTTTGACCTAAAAATAGTATAATTTCTGTGTCATTTGAAAAGCTGTTTAAAATGACAGTCTGAAGGCTGATTTTTCAAACACACATCTAGGATGACAAACCGAAGTTGCATTATTTAGGGACAGAGTCTTTGAAAGAAGTAAGTAGGCCTTTATTTTACTAAAATGTGCCTATTCCTGTGGGTTCTTAGGAATCTGTTTGGATTTTTTTGCCGACAGGTCTCCTTTTTGTCCCTTGGTGTTTAAAAGAAACAGGAAAAAAGAGAAGAGGGGAGGGAGGGAGGGAGGGAGGGAGGGAGGGGCTTGGGGGAGGTGGAGGGAGCTGGCAGTGTGGTCCTGAGAATCCATACACCTTTGCATTGTAGGTGACAACCAGCCTCCTCACTCTGGGGCACTGAAGGGTTCACACCTGCATTTACACACTGCCACACTCTCAAAAGGAGCAAAGACATGAGTTCCAACCAGGCAGACCTCGCAGGGCCAGAGGATGTCACGTGCACCCTGGCAGGCAGGCAGGCAGGCCGCCAGAAGTTCAGGGTTTGTTTAGACAGCACAGGTCACTCCTGTCCACACCCCAAGGTGACGCGCCTTTATAAACACGGAGCACAGAGCGCAGTCTGTGAAGTGGTCTCATCAGAGAGCTGCTCTGCAGAAGAAACAGGGCACTGGCGACAGGTTCCAGCATGAGCTCAGAGGGAGACATTTTTCCACCCACTGGAGGGACACCTCCCCACTTCCCTGGCTTGAGGCAAAGTGTGCCAGTCAGGGGCATATGGGGCTCTTCTTAGTGGCCCCCACAAAGCTCTGGGAACCCCAGACTGGGAAGTAGAAGACAGAGGTTCAAATCTTACCACTGCTGGTAACTGGCTATGTGACTTGGAGCAGATCACTTAACCTTCTGAACCTTCATTTTCCAAATAGAGGGCTTAGACTACTACTAATTCCAAAAGTCTTATCATTCATGTATGAATGAACAAATGAATGAATGAATGAACTGAACCAATAAGTGCATAAACAGCCTGAAATAGGGGCCCCAAGCCTAAGCCACCTCTGCCTTGTACCCAGCTACACACCTGCATCCTTTCTCACCCTCTGCAACTCCCTGAGGGCCTCTCATCCCAGAGAAGGTAAGCATTTAAAAAATGCTTCCTATGAACTGAATTCACAGGCACATTTTAAATGCTCCAGTGCCCAAACTCCCCTCCTCCCCAGCCTTGAGCATTTACCTAAGGTGGTTCTCACCACCAGTTCTCAGCTCCCAGGGTTCTGCCTTGCCTCGCCCTGTGCTTTCTGCACTGGAGCCCCAGGGAGCCCAGACACACAGGCTACTGCACCAAACCCTGGCCAAGAAACAAACCAGCCACCCTCTCCCTCCTCACACTTCACAGGTGGGTCAAGCCTGTGGGTGTATTTCAATGAGAACAACATGAAAACATGGGCGGATTCTTTTCTCTCTAAAAGAAAAAACCTGAAACAATAAGCTGAAGTAATAACAAGGCAGAATGTGGACATCTCCCCACCTGGCTTTTCCCTTAGCCTTGTCACAGCCTCCCCACCCCAGGCATGGATTGCCAAAGTCTAGATTAATTCCCCTACACTGAATGGGCATTGCAACTTGCTGACATGTCCCTTGAGACTTATTTGTTCATTCATTAAACTAAAATGCAGTGAGCCCTTCCTAGGAGTAGGGCACTGTGGAGTCTTCCGTTTGAACAAGCCTTTTAGGAAGCCTGCAGTCTAATGGGGGAGCCAAGACAAGCCCATTAATAACCGTGATACAGGGAGAAACAAGGTGAGGCAGAAACACAGGAAGTGCTGGGAAAGAAAAAAAAAGAGAACATTTGCTTACGCATGTTTGGGGCTGGAAGTGACAGTAAGGAAGACTTTACGAAGGCGGTGGCATTTCACCTGGGCACTGTAGTCTGGGCAAGATTGCACAGCGTGGCTGGAAGAAAAATCATTTTGGGCAGAGGACACTGAGTGAGGAAGGGTACAGAAGTGGGCAAATGCTAGAATCGGGCGTCCCGGTGTCATCCTCATTGTGTGTGAGTGTGCAAGGAGCAATGGCAGACAAGCCTTGCAAAGAGGACAGGAGTAGGACCCAGAAAGTCAGACTGAGGACTCTGGAGTTTATTCAGTGGATAGAGGGGAACTACAGAAGGGGATTTTTGTTTTGTTTTGTTTTGTTTTGTTTTGACAGGGAGTGTTTAGCAGTCATTTGTCTCCTCTCAGATCCATTCCCTGCTCTTCTCTTGCTAGGCTTGGTATAGCAGGGAACTACATTTCCCAGGTTCCTTTGCAAGTGGCTTCTATCAAAGTTCAGCCAATGGAGGACACTGGTGGGAGTTCAGAGGGCCGGAAGAGAGAACAATCCTGGGTGTTTCTCCTCACTCTCTTCACCCTGGGCAACATCTCCAGCATCAGTTGCTTCTACTACATCTTCTCTGGGATTGCCAACTCCTGTTAGTGGACTCCAGTTCCCATGTCCTTTTGTTCCTCTGGCCCTAGGAATGCTAGATGCCATTGCTAATCTCTGGGTTATCACACTATCCTCTTTTAGAGTTTCAGCTCCTCCAGCATCTATGAAGCCAGCTTCTGGGATTAAAGTCCCTGTGTTTATTTGCTTTTTTTTTTTGAGACAAAGTCTCCCTCTGTCACCCTGGCTAGAGTTCAGTAATGTGATGAAAGCTCACTGCAGCCTCAAATTCCTGAACTCAAACAATCCTCCTACCTCATCCTCCTGAGTAGCTGGGACTACAGGCCCACCACCACGCCTGGCTAATTTTTCTATTTTTTGTAGAGACTGGGTCTTGCTCTTGTTCAGTCTGGTCTCAAACTCCTGAGCTCAAGCAATCCTTCCACCTCGGCCTCGCAGAATGCTGGAATTACAGGCTCAAGCCACTGTGCCCAGCCTCATTCCCTATATTTAAATACCTAGAGTGGTTTATCTTTTCTTCACTAGACCTACCTCACTAATACAGGGTAATTGGGTCTGATTTGGTTCCAGCAGGCTCACACTGGTTGTAAGGGGCCTCAGGCCTCATCTGACAATTTTTGCAGCCTCCCAGCAAGAGGGAGAGGAAGGCCTGAAACAGGGCGGTGGCATGAGAGCAGGAAATGCAAGGCAGTCAGAAAGCCCCAGATGAGGTGATCCAGCAGGGCCACATGAAGAGAAGGGATGGGGGGAGCCAAAGAGGATGCTGATTTTCAGATTGAGTACCCAGGGGAATGGTTGGCCCATCGACAGAGGTGGGGACAGCAAGGGAAAAGCTGCACTGGACAGAAGCTGGACTTTTCTTTATTCTTTTTCTCCTTTTTTATTGCTTCCCCCCTCCTTCTTTAACTAATCCATGCACTCAACTGTTGGGCTTTTCCTTATTGATTTTGGATTGAGGAGATTGCAGGAGGAGACCTCTAAAGGGAGATAGTGCCAGGTGACAGGAGTAGAGACGGTAGGAGGGGCTGAGCCATGGGCAGGGGCAGGAAGGAAATTCAGAGGGGGCACAGGAACGTGGAGAAAAGCCACAGGGGATGAAGGCCCAAGAGTTGGGCAGGAGCCAAGGGAATGAGGTGAGGACAGTGGGACTGGGCAGATCAGCAGTCAGGGGCCTACAGAAGCAGGGTCAGGAGCTCAGAGGAGGAAGAAGTTGTATCCATGTGGTCACAGTGTGGGGGTGATGAGCACAGAGGGATGTTTGACAAGAAGTCAGACAGAAGGACTTGCTCAGGAGCAAGATAGATCTGAGCCTGCAAAATGAACCGAACAAAGAGCAAGGGCCCAAAGGTGCAAGGGTGTGTTCATTCATTCATTCGTTAATTCACTTGATAAGAATTTATCTAGTGCTTTCATGTGGCAAATTCTCCTCTGGGGATGTAAACAGGAATGAAAGATATGAAAAGTCTCTGCCTGCTTGGAGCACTTTGTATTTGAATAAGAGGAGATAGACAATAAACAAAAATACATCAAATATATGGTCTTGCAGGTGATGCTAATGACTATAGAGGGGAGGAGTGCATGAAACTAGAATGGGTGGGGAAGGGAGGTTGTGATTTAAATAGGGTAGTTGGAGAAGGCTTCACTGGGAAGGCACCTTAAGGAGGTGAGGAAGCAAGCCATGAGGGTATCTAGAGCAGTAGTTCTCAACCTTCCTAATGCTGCAGACCTTTAATACAGTCCAAAAGGGTCGTGGCCCATAGGTTGAGAACCGCTGATCCAGAGGAAGAACATGTCAGACAGCTGGGGCAGCCAGTGCAAAGGCCCTGAGGTAGGATTGTACCTGGTGTGTTCCCTGAATGACAATGAGGCCAGGGTGGCTAGGTGGGGAAGGTGTAACAGGACATGAGGTCAGACTGTCAGGGAGAGGGGCCAGATCAAGAAGGGCCTTGTCAGTCAGAGTAAAGAACATGGGCTTCTACCTAAGGAAAACAGGGAGCTATGGGAAGGTTTTGAGCAGGAGAGTGACATGATCTGACTCTGGGTAGTGACTGAGAAAGGGAGATGGATAATCTGGGGACTGGGAGGCTTTAGCAGTGAGCTACCTTCCCATAGGAACCACTGCTACCTCAGGAGACGGATGGCCTCCTAAGAGGAGGTGGTATGCTGACAGGACCAAGGAGCACCTCAGGTCTTTGCCATGTCTGAGGCCAGGATACAAAAGTGTACCGGATTTATTAGCACGTAGTAGGAGCCACCTATCCTCTAGATGGGCCCTAAGTCCCACAGTACAAAGTACTTCAGAGCCTCCTGAAGACCTCCCCCTGCCCTCATAGCCCTGAGCAAGGGCTTTACTTTCCACCCCCAGTGCCCACTCGAGGGGGTGGGAACTATGAGCCCTCAGAACGCCTCCGTTCCCAGAAGCCCCTGCACTAAGGCCTGCCTTCACACCCCCCACCCCCAGGGGTGTGGAGACTCCCCAGTGGCCTATCCAAGAGGCAGCCTGTAAGGGGGGATAAAACTTAATGCCCCACCCACAGCCTGGCCCCTGGAGCTATCCTATTTCCCCACAAACCCACTAGTGTTTGTGGACCTCAGCATTCCTATAATACCCCTCACTCTTCACGTGACCCACCTCTGGAAAGGCCTTGGCTATGGTTTTTACAAGCCTTTAACCAGACCCCATTAGAGCCAAGGCAGTCAACTTCATGGCCTTGGCTGGCTGCATGTCATTCTAGAACCTCAGCCTAAACTCTTCCCTTCAGTTTCTTTGAGCATCCACAAGAGTATATATCTCTGTGCCCTCTCCCAGCCTCAGATAGCAATTTACCTTCAGAACTCTGAGAACAACGGCAGGCCCTGGTGGGTGCCCAACAGCCCTAATTGGCAGCCATGTTAGAACTAGTGGCCCTTTCAGGAAGGGTCCATCCAAAAGCAGGCCCTGACATCTCATCATGGGACATGGAGCTCTTTGCAAAAATACTGCTGCCACTCTCTGTCCTCATAACCCCAAATTCTTGGTCTCTGGGAGCCCAGATATTTTTAGTTAGGTACAAAGGGCACTGCCTTCAGCTTTAGAGTCTGTTCTTAAATCCTCTGAAACAATAAAGTTTAGTCTCCCTGCTAGCCCTATGAAAGTCGACACTTCTATACTCTACATAAAGTGGAATGTTAAAAATAATAGCTGTTGTGTTGGAGTATACACTTTCAATATTCATTTCCATGCTTCAGAATAAAATATATGACCATTAAGTCACTACAATAAGTTGAAAAACAAGATTACTGCTTTCATATCTTGTGTGAGTTGCTAATAATCTTGCTGTTATCCTGACATTATGGTCACAAAATATTGCTTTTAAAGTTATTGGGATGCAATGTTCCCAACATGATGGTTTTATTTTTTTAAATCTATAGCAAGGAAAGATGGAGGGGGTTATGATTTTTTTAGAGGGCAGGGGTGATGTCTTTTTAAGTTTTCTATAATTAAGAATTTCATACATATGCAGAAGTCCAGAGAATCATATAAGGAACACTGAGACCCCATCACCAGCTTCAACAACCAGCATCCCAGGGCCAATCCAGGATAGATTGCCCCCGAGCTGGAAAACAAGCCCCAAACAGCTCGGATTTTGCTAAGATGACATTCAATACTCGTTTGGGTTAATAACATAGAGGATTATTGTTGACAGTTAAGACCTCCATCTGAAGCTTTCCCTCTCTACTTGTGCAAAATTGAGAGATGAACTTCATCCTAGCCAACCCCAGGAGGCTGGGACATTGGTTACCAGACCTTCATTGCTTCTCGGACCTTTGCTGCAGCCAGAACAGAAAGTGTGTCTGCAACTTAATGAAGGCCCGAAAGGGGAGCTGGAAGGCTACTGGCAAGGCCTCGCTGCCAGGACCACCCTGGATCCCTGCTGCCCATGGGAAAAACACTCCATCTGCAAGAAATGACCTTTCAAAAAAAGCTCACTTGATCCTCTTCATTTACTATCAGCTTAAAGTTATTCATGGGGCTTTCCACAGCCCTCAAGAGCAAGTCCGAACTGGCCTGGTATATTCCAGCTCTGACCATCTGCCTCCACACTGCCCCTCCACCCTAGTCTCCCCTCAGCACCTCCCCACACACGCCGAACCAGATCCCATGACCTCTTTTCATCGGTGGCCCTTCACTCTGCGGATCTCTCCACCTGGAATGTACAAATCCCTTCCCTCTAACCATAGACAAGGTCTAACAATTAAGTACGCAAACTTGCCACTGTGCATTTGTGTTGGCAGCACCGTACCAACAACTCAGTCAGATTTCATAACTTTGGTATATCAGTGTCTTCCAGTTGTGCTTGTGTTGATGTGTGGCGATGTCTTACTGAGTGTTGTTCATTATTGTTGTTGCAGATTATTGTGTGCCGTCATGAGAATGTCTAATTGCTGGAATTAGAGCAATGAATAAACATTAAATTTTTGGTTAAAGTTGGCAAGAGTGAAGTGAAATCAGGAACATGTTAGTCCAAGTCTATTCAGATAATGCCGTGAAAAAACCAGCAGTGTACAAATGGATTAAATGGTTTTCTGAGGGGAGAAATGAAGAGAGGTCAGGGTGGCCAGTAAGGAGCAGAACAAACAAAACATTGCAAAAATTCATCAAATTGTGCATCAAAATTATGAGCTGACTAAAAGAAGCATAGCAGACCAAGTTAACGCCAGTAGAGAAATAGGAAAATCTTAACTGAAAATCCTGACCAACAACTTACAGCTGTTGCATCACAACAAGGCACCAGCTCACATGGAATTTGAGCTGTGATGGAATTTTTAGCCAATAAACAAATAACTGTATTGGAATACCCTCCCTACTTACCTGTAAGGAGGCCCATGCAGCAAGAGAGGCCACAGATGGGGGCTCTGTCAACTTCCCAGCCCAATTCCCAGACATGCAAGTGAAAGTGACCTCCAGATAATTCCCACTCCAGCAAGGCAATCCATCTTTGCGTCTTCTCAGCTGAGACTGCGTCACAGTGGAGCAGAAGTAACTCATCTGCTCCATCCTGTCTGAACTCCTACCACCCCCCAAGCCCATGAGCATAATAAAATTCTTATTTTATGCTCCTAAGTTTTGGAGTGGTCTGTTATGTAACAGAAACATAGTCTCAAAGGATGAGAAGAAACAGACTTGCAGAAAGCTAGGGGTGCAGAGCACAGCAAGTGCCAATGTCCTGGGGCAGGATCGGGCTTGGCCTCTCCAGAAATAGGTAGGTCCTGTGAGCCATTTGAATAGTAAGGGGTTTATTCTAAGTGTGTGGGAGCCATTGGGGCGTTTTAAGCAAGCCAGAAACACGATCTAATTACACCTTGCTTTAAAATGATCCTTCAACCCTACCACATGCAGCAACTGGAAATTTCATACACTGCTGAGAGTGTAGATTCTCTAAGAAACATCATTCTGGACCCGGTAAATAGTCCAGTGTTGTCCCTCTCACTAAGTCCCCAGGAGACACTGGCTGTGAGGGGCAGGTTGCCATCCATAGCTTCTCCCTGAGCTCCTTACCTGGTATTCCCAGGACCTCTCCACATCCTCTGAACTCTGAACCCCTGGGCCAGCCTGTCAATGAGGCTAAGCAGGCTGCCTTCTCCTCACCTCACCTTCCCTCACTCCCTCTCCCCTTTGCCTTTTCTCACCTGTAGCCCAGGTGAGCAACGGCTTTCTGCCTTTACCTTACAGCTTCATTGCTCACCTGGACTATTATATCAGCCTCCCCAAAGTGTGCCTTCTCTATCCTTACCCCATATCCATTCTCTACATAGTTGCCTGAAAGGTTTTTGTAAGTCAATTTTAATTGAAGCAAAATGTGCATAAGGGAAAGTGTGCGTGTCATAAGCGCACAGCTTGATGACATTTCACAAGGTGAATTTATACCAGTGTAACCAGCATTTAGATCAAGAAGCAAGGGAGCATGACCAGAGCTCCAGAAGCTTCCCAGGGCCCCTTCCCAGGGTTACCCTGCATAGCCACAGGTAGCCAGTATTCTAGCTTCCAACATCATAAATTAATTCTGCCTGGTTTTGAACTTTATATCAATGGAACCATATATAGGATGTGCTCATCTTAGTCTGTTCTGGCTGCTGTAACAAAATTCCACAGACTGGGTAATTTATAAACAGTGAAATCTATTTCTCACAGTTGTGGAGCTGGAAAGTCCAAGATCAAGGTGCTAGCAGTTTCAGTGTCTGATGGGGGCTCGTTCTCTACTTTATAGATGATGCCTTTTCCCTGTGCCCTCACGTAACAGAAGGGACAAACAAGCGCCTTCAAACCTCTTTTATAACAGCATTCATTCCATCCATGGGGACTCTGCCCCCATGACCTAATCACCTCCCGAAGGCCCCCACCTTTTAATCTCATCATATGTTGGGAATTAAGTTTCAACATGTAAATTTGAGGGGGACATGAATATTCATAGCAGTGAATGCCTAGTGACACAAACCATAGCAGTGCTCTTTTGTCTCTGGTTTCTTTTGTTTAATGTGATGTTTCTGAAAATTCCCATGTTGTCCTGAAGGGCAAAGGTGGGTCATGTTCATTGCTGCATATTATCCTATTCAGTAAACGTGCCATAGTTAACTGATCCAGTCTGTTGCTGATTGCCGCCTGTGTAATTTTCATGTTTTTTGTTTGCTTTACAAGTACTGCTATAATCATATATTGACGCTGAGGGAAGCATTCAAGGAGTGCTATGGTTCAAATGTTTGCCCCCTCCAAAACTCAATGTTGAAATTTAATTGCCATTGTAACTGTATTATGAGGTGATTAGTCCGCATGGGTTCTGCCCTCACGAATGGATTAATGCCACAACAAAAAGGCTTTGGGGAGTGGGCTTAACCCTCCCTTTCACTCCTCTGGCATGTGAGGAACAGGGTTCCTCCCTTTGGGAAGATGCAGCATTCAAGGTAGCATCTTGGAAGTAGAGACTGGGCTCCTACCAGACAACAAACCTGATATGGTGGATTCTCTACTGCGTGGAAGAAGCCAGTGTAGAAAGAGTATAGGAAGGGTTTAGAGTCCAACAGCCCTACAGTCAAACCCTAACTCTGCAACTAACTAGTCATCTGAACTTTATTTGAACCCTCTGAGTCAGTTTCTTTATCTATGAGATGGAATTACTAATTCTATCCCATTGACTTATCCTAAGAATAAAATCATGTGTATCCTTTAGATTAGCATTTGGTCAGTGACAGAAAACCTACCAAAACTATGGCTTAAGCAAGTAAGGGATTTGTTTGCTTCAGACAAAAATAAATAGGGAGGACTAGTACGGCAGCCCAGCAATATCTCTAAAGACCAGGTTTCTTCTCTTTTCCTCCTCTACTATCCTCAGCACACAGGCTTCTGAACACAAAACAGCTGCTGTATTTTCAGGTTATCAAGTCTGCATTCCAGACAGGATGATAGGGGAGGAGGAAGAATAAAGGACTAAAGGAACATAACAACTGAAATAGCCCTTTGTCAAAAGCTCCCTCAGGGTAGTGCCTGTAGCTCAAGCGGCTAAAGTACCAGCCACATACACCAGAGCTGGCGGGTTTGAATCCGGGCCAGGCCTGCCAAACAATGACAACTACAACCAAAAAATAGCCAGGCATTGTGGCAGGCACCTGTAGTCCCAGCTACTTGGGAGGCTGAGGCAAGAGAATCTCTTAAGCCCAGGAGTTGGAGGTTGCTGTGAGCTGTGACACTATGGCACTCTACCCAGGGTGACAGCTTGAGACTCTGTCTCAAAGAAAAAAAAAAAAAAGCTCCCTCAAAAGCTGTACCCTGCAGCTTCCACATAAATCCAATTGGCCAGATCTTATCATGTGGTGCCACCAGCTGCAAAGGAGTCTGGGAGATCATACATTTGTGCTTTCCAACCTCTCTAAAAGAAGAAAGCAAGGGCGTCAAAGGAGAAGGCAGTGTGTGCAGTCACTCCACAGTATCTGCCATATCAAATAGACCAAAACTTCAAGCACAGTTCCAATACATAAAGGTTTTTGATAAATGTTTACTGAAGCTCACTTTGTAGAAGCAAACATTTCAGACAAAGTGTGGGATCCTGTGGGATCCCTACCTCTGTGGGTCACTGTGATAGCTCCACACCCTACACCGGAATTTCCCCAGTATGTTAGATTGCAGTGTTGGAGAGGCAAGTGTGAACATCTTTGAATCTGATTCCAACCCCTCCTCTTTTTCAAGCCTGGGGTCACCAGCAGAGGTTCTGGATGCTCTGAGGGCATTGCAAAACCCCTTCCCAGTGCCCAGGGACAGCATCTAGAATCTCCTATTGCCAGCCAAGAGCTGGGGACATTTCAAGGTGCTAAGCTGTCATAGAAGGGGGCCCAGCCACAGAGAACCAGCGGGCATCTCTGAATACCCTTCCAGATCACTGCTGTTGCCTGATCTGAAACTCAGGCCCATAGAAATGACACAGTCCCCAACTAGAAGGGGTTGGCTCTCAGAACAGGGCTTCCCAATCCAAGACTCATTTTTTTTTTTTTGGCCAGGGCTGGGTTTGAACCCACCACCTCTGGCATATGGAGCTGGCACCTTACTCCTTGATCCACAGGTGCTGCCCCCTCCCTTTTTTTTTTTTAAAACAAAGTCTCATTCTGTTGCCCTGGGTAGAGAACTCTCAGGGTCAAGATATCCTCTTGCCTCAACCTCCCAAGTAGCTGAGACCACTGGCACCTACCACAACACCCAGCTAGTTTTTCTGTTCTTAGTAGTTCTGGTCTTGCTCTTGCTCAAGCTGGTCCACCTGCCTCAGCCTCCCAAAGTACTAGGATTATAGGTGTGAGCCATCATGCCTGACTTCCAAGACCCACTTTTTCAAGGTCCAAAATGTTCTCCTGCTTGCCACACTTTTAGTATTTGTTAAAAATGATGCATAATGACATAAATCAAGTCAGGATTCTGGAAGACTTGGTAATGACATATTTTACTCATCATAGCAACATTAGAGACATTTGGAAAATGGTTGTATTTCTACATGCAAGACATGTTTATGCAGCCTACATATGTACAGACTGCCTGGCCCAGATATGGATTTGAGCACCCCTTGCTCTAAGCAGATAGACTAGGCACTGAGTAACAGAAGTCAGCAGCCAGGGAGTCCCAGGTGGTGTGTGTGGCGGCAGGAGAGGGTTGAAGGCTGCTCCAAAGACAGGCTCTGCGCTCTCAGAGAGAAGCCAATGCTTTGGGAGGCTGCAGTGAGCACTCATGTTGGAGAAAATGTCCTCCCAAAGCCCTCTCAGGAAAGGTGTAAGATTGCACTTAATATGTCAATAAAGGTCAGAGACTGAATAATGAGACCATGGCATGCTGCATATTGTAGCCACTTGACTAATGAGCATCACCTTCTCCAAAATGATCTGCCCTCACCCCTGTGTCTTCTGCCCTTCCAGACCAGTGGGGCAGACTGAGGAAAGTCAGCTCTTCCAAACAGAGCAGTGTGAGATGACTCTGGGAAGGACGGTGTGTGTTGAGATCACCTCAGCTCTTTGTCTTCTGGAAATTGGAATGGCCATTGCTTCCCTCCTCTCTAGACTGGGTCATTTCCTGGGCCTACAGCTCAGACAAGCTTCCATACTAGGGCAGGCTTCTTCCTCTTCTACTCAGAGCAGCTGGGACCAAATTGGGCCTGGCCATTGAGCCACAGCAAGGGAGAACCAGGTAACTATGAGGGGAGCAAAAAAATAAAAAACCCAATATACACAACCATCAGCCACCCAGAAGCCCCTTTGCCTGTTTATTTTGTTGTTATTGTTTTTAGAAGTGGGGTCTTGCTCTGTTGTCCAGGCTGGAGTGTAGTGCAGGATTATAGCTCATTGCAGCCTCCAACCCCTGGGCTCAAGCCATCCTCCCACCTCAGCCTCCCAAATACCTGGGACTATAATCCTGCCACCATGCCCAGTTGCCATTGCACATGTAAATGTAGCTGGGAAAGGCTGGCACAGTGACTCACACCTATAATCCCAGCACTCTGGGAGGTCCAGGCAGGTGGATCACCTGAGCTCACCAGTTCAAGACCAGCCTGAGCAAAAGCGAGACCCCCATCTCTAAAAATAGTCAGGTGGGGTGGCACCTGTGGCTCAAAGGAGTAGGGCGCTGGTCCCATGTACCAGAGGTGGCAGATTCAAACCCAGCCCTGGCCAAAAACTGCAAAAAGAAAAAAAAATAAAATAAAAATAGTCAGGTGTTGTATCGGGCACCTGTAGTCCCAGCTACTCGGGAGGCTGAGGCAGGGATCACTTGAGCCCAAGAGTTTGGAGTTACTGTGACACACTTTAGCCAGGATAACGTCACGACACTCTAGCCAGGGTGACAGAGTAAGAGACTCTGTCTTAAAAAAAAAAGGGAGAGAGAGAGAGACATAAGGTGATATGTCTGTAAAAGCACCTACATCGGAATGTTTGTAGAAACTATAATTGTAATAGCTCCAAACTGGTGTCAGCTCAAATATCCATCCACTGGCGAATAGATAAATTGTGGCCTAGCTGTATAATGGATTACTACTCAGCAAGATAAAAGAGTCCCAGCTACTTGTGAGGCTGAGGCAAGAGAATGCTTGAGCCCAAGAGTCTAAGATTGCTGTGAGCTATGACTGCCACAGCACTCTACCCAAGGTGACAGAGTAAGACTCTTGTCTCGAAAAAAAAATGCAGGTGTGTCTCAAAACACAGAGACCCCTCTGTGTCCTGTCCTCACTCTGGTCCAAACCTGACAGATCCCTCTATAACTAGGCTTCCTTGTCTGAGGTGTTGATCCCAGGCATCTGTCAGAGAAGACTATCCTGCAGAGGCCACATTTGAACTGAAAAGAAAGAGTACAACCTCCCCAAACTCTTCTCTTGAAGTTACCGTAAGAGTACAACCTGGCTCAGCACCTGTAGCTCAGCAGCTAGGGCACCAGCCACATAAACTGAACCTAGCAGATTCAAACCTGGCCCAGGTCTGCCAAACCTCATCAACTACAACCAAAAAAAAAAAAAAAATAGCCAGGTGTTGTGGCGGGCACCTGTAGTCCCAGCTACTTGAGAGGCTGAGGCAAGAGAATCATTTGAGCCCAAGAGTTTGAGGTTGCTGTGAGCTGTTATGCCACAGCACTCTACCAAGGGTGACATAGTGAGACTCTGAGAAAGAAAGAGGGGAGGAGGGGAAAAGAAAAGAAGGAAGGGGAAGAAGAGGAGGAATGGGAGGAAGGGAGGGAGGGAGGAAGAGGGTGAGAGAGAAAGGAAAGAAAAAAAGAAAAAAGAAAGAGTACAACCTGCTTTCTGGCTTAAAACGTTTTCATGGAGTCTCTCTGATACCGCCCTAGATTGAAGAGGGCCCGAGACTTCCTCTCTGCATCTTTCTCCTGGTCTCCCCATCCTGCGTCAGAACTTGTGCCACCTCTCCAGTCTAGAAAGCCTTTCCCCATAGTGCACATCTAGTTAACCCCTTCTTTTCCTTTCCAATTTCAGTTCAAATGTGGCCTCTGCAGGATAGTCTTCTCTGACAGATGCCTGGGATCAACACCTCAGACTAATTCTCTATAGTCTCTCCAAGGCTTCCTCACCCTCTCCACCTCCCCTCCACACACACACACACACATACACTCACATCCCACCAACCTCACAGCCCCATGTCACAGCCCCATGGCAGATGGCAAGTTCTACATTCCTAGGTCACCTGGTAACTGTCTCCCTCCAGCAGTCAGCTCCAGGAGCCCAGGTTTGGGGTAAAGCCCTGGTCCCAGTGAAGGGTCCTACATGGTAGGTGCTCAGTAAACATTTACTGAGGGAATAAAGGTAGAAATAAAAATACATTCGTTTTCAATTACTTTTCCTATTTTCAAAAAGTAATATGGAAGTTCCTTTACAAAATGTGAAAAAAAAAACAAGCATATTTCCAGAGATAAACACTCATAAGACTTTTATGTCTCTCTTTCCAGTCTTTCTCTACAAAACTTTTTATTACATAAAACTGAGATACCGAGGGGGCACCTGTGACTCAAAGGAGTAGGCGCCAGCCCCATATGCCACAGGTGGCGGGTTCAAACCCAGCCCTGGCCAAAAACCACAAAAAAAAAATAAAAACTGAGATACTGGCAGGGGCAAGATGGTTCACACCTGTAATCCCAGCACTCTGGGAGGCCAAGGCAAGTGGAAGGCCTGAGCTCAGGAGTTCAAGACCAGCCTGAGCAAGAGTGAGACATCACCTCTCTATTAAAAATAGAAAAACTAGCCAGGTGTTGTGGCAGGCACCTGTAGGCCCAGCTACTTGGGAGACTGAGGCAAGAGGATCACTTGATCCCCAAGAGTTTGAGGTTGCTATGACATTGCATGACTCCATGACACTCTACTGAGAACAACAGAGTTTGACTCCACCTCAAAAAAAAAAAACCTATTTAATATATAGTACAGAGCATTATAAAACAATGATTTTTCAAAAACATGAATGTACCACTCTATTCTTTTTTTCGGTCACTTTTTTTTTTCCAATTTAACAATAGCATGCGACCACTGTAGAAAATTTGGGAATTACAAAAAGAAAAAATGAAAAGCATAAAAAAAACCATAAATGACCTATAATTGCACACCAAGGGTTTTCTACAGGTAACTAGCCCTGTGTTTTCTTTCACTATTTTTTCTAGGCATGAATTTTACTACATTTATCTCTGATAAAATCACAATAAATTTCCAGGTGATCCTCACCCAGGAAGGGGAAAAGGTGTTTGTGGTGAGGTTTTACTTGAGTCCCTGCTTCTCCAAGCTGCTTAGGGTGAAGGGTGTCCTGCCACTTTAGGAATAATTGGGGGTAGTTTATTCTGCCTCAGCCCACATCCCTCACCGCCACCCACCCTTGGCCCCAGGACCTTTTGTTTGCTCCAGGCCTCCCCAATAGCCACCAAGTCCTAGTGTGCTTTTATGACTAGATCCCTTTCAAACCTACCATCCCCGCAGGTTTTCTTGTTTTTTTTGTTTTTTGTTTCTGGGTTTTTTTGTTTGTTTCTTTCTTTCTTTTTGAGACACAGTCTCACTGTGTTGCCCTGAGTAGAGTGCTGTGGTGTCACAGCTCACAGCAACCTCAAACTCCTGGGCTTAAGCAATTTTCTTGCCTCAGGCTCCCAAGCAGCTGGGAGTACAGGCGCCCGTCACAATGCCTGGCTATTTTTTGGTTGAGTTGTCATTGTTGTTTAGCAGGCCTGGGCTGGGTTCAAACCCGCCAGCCCCAGTATATGTGGCCAGCACCCTAACCACTGAGCTATGGGCGCTGAGCCCCCACAGATTTTTTTTTTTTCTTAACAAGGCCAAATTTAGTTGTCCCATCAGGAACCCAAGCTACTCACCCTCTTCTGCTCAGAGCCCACCCCCCACCACTCCTTTAAGCCACAGGGCCCTTACAAGGGGATTGCAGGGCTTTGATAAAATGGACCCAGCCCCTGGAGTCAGGTCTGAAACCTCACCTCTCTGAATTGTGGGTTCACAAGACGCAGTCATAAACAGGAAGCATATCCACATGCCTAGTGGAAAGGCAGACCAGGCTGCTAGATGGATTTAAGTCTGAAAAATAAAGAGGGGGCGCACCTGTGGCTCAAAGGAGTAGGGCGCTGGCCCCATGCAAACCCAGTCCCAGCCAAAACTGCAAAAAAAAATAAAAATAAAAAATAAAGAGGCTCTGGGTGGGTGCTGGGGCCGCCTCAGTCAGGCACTGTCATCCTGCAGGGATTCGGTTGTAGACTTGGTGGTCAGGTGAAGGCACACTGTTAATGGCATTCAGCTCAGCTGGCAGGCAGAGAGCAGTGTAGGCAGACATCCCCCCTCCAACTCTGTGGCGGAGGGTAGCTAGGCAGTGGGGACATCCAGATCTGCTGGGAATGAGGGTCACCCCAACACCGAGAGCCCTGACTGAGTCCTCAAGGGCAGGAAACTGGCCCTCAGCCTACAGCTGAAGGGAAAGGCCATCGGCAGCCTGCCCATGCCAAGAAAGGCTGTCCCGAAGTCAGGCCTCCAGAAAACACTTTCCTGAAGTAATATAACACAGGAAAAATGGATTTCCCGGTCCAGCTGGCCAGCTCCTAGAACTATGCCTCTCTGGAAGTAATGTTTCTGGGAGAGTTCTGCTCACCCCCAAGTGCAGCCAGGCAAGGGTAGGTAGGTTGAGGTGAAGAAGTGGGGCATCCTGGAAGAGCTGGTAGGGAAGGTTCTGAAGGGGGCTTCCCACAATGAAGGGCGGAACACCAGTTCTGCCACCTCTGGTCAAATTCTATCCAATCAGCATAATCCAAATTTGCAACTAGCACCTTTCTGAACCCACTTAGAGTGCAGAATCAGTGAATGAAAACTGCGAAAGACTGTCAGCATCGCTAGGCTGGCGTTTCCCAAAGTGTGCATTGTGAGATTCAGGCAGATAAGTAACTAATGGCGTTCCTCAGCCAGATGACTTTGGGAAACACGGCATGGTAGAGCACCTTGGTGGCCCTAATTCTTTTTTTTTTTTTAATTGAGACAGAGTCTCACTTTGTGGCCCTTGGTAGAGTGCCGTGGCATCATAGCTCACAGTAACCTCCAACACTTGGGCCTAAGTGATTCTCTTGCCTCAGCCTCCCAAGTAGCTGAGGCTACAGGCACCTACCACAAGGCTCGGTTTTTGGTTGTTGTTTTTTTTTTTTTTTGGTAGAGATGGGGTCTCACTCTGGCTCAGGCTGGTCTCGAACCTCTGAGCTCAGGGCAATCCACCCACCTCAGCCTCCCAGAGTGCTAGGATTACAGGCATGAGCCACCATGCCCAACAAGGTGGCCCTGATTCTTTACCCTATCCGAAATCCACATCCTTTGCCATGGAACTTGGCAGTGCCCTCTCATGATGGACAGGGTGACCTTGACACTTGATACTGCCATATGATGGCCAATAGGATGATACCAGACGTGAGGGAAGCAGAGGCTTGCAATGAGCTGGTACTTTGGGTCTGGCTCTCTTGAGCCTCTGCCATCACCATGAGTGCATGCCCAGGTGGCTGCTGGAGGACAGATGGAACAGAACAGACCTGCCTTAGTCCCAACTAGGACCAGCTTAGACAGACCTCTAGCCATGTGAGTGTGCCTAGCCAAGATAGTAGAGCCACCCAGCCAAACCACAGGTGACTCTAGACATGTGAGCAATAAATAGGCATTGTTGTAGGGCCTGAGGGTTTGGGGATATTTGTAGCATTGTTGAAGCAAAAGACAACTGAGACCACATTGCATACCATAACTCTCCATGAGGAAAGTCCCAGTGCACATTAGCATATTAAAGGCCCTGAGAAGTCTGGTAATAGAGAAGCCTGTATAATTTTACTGACCCCAGCATTTTCCAAACCCATTTGTTCATGGAACCCTTTCCCCCCCTAGTAACACCTTAAGGAAGTAGTTAGTGTTCAGAGGACTGGATAGCAAGAAACCCTAATGAAGTCCCATCCTTCATTTTATAAATGAGAGAAGTGGATCCAGAAAAGGGGCTCTCCCGGCTTCTGGGCCACAGTGTCTTCTCTTTGGTGACACTGCCATTTGCTCTAGGCAACACTGCTATGTCCCTTTATCAAGCTGAGGTCTGAACCACACAACTTTGAGTTTGCCTATTTGCCATATTAGTTTCTAATTCTACAGGAAAGTTTTATTGAACACCTACTATGTCCAAGGAACTGTGCAGGGCACCAGGAACACCAGGAAGATACAGTCCTTACCTGTAAGTGGTTCACACAGTCTAGTGGTGAAGGAAAACAAAGAAAAAGGTGGTGGCAATCTAATGTGAGAAGTACTAGGATGGTAGGCTTTGGGTACTATGTGGCAGAAAGGATGGGGAGGTGAGGAGGTGACACATATCAGAGAAACCTTTGCGGAAGAGGAAACATCTGAACTGAGTCTTAAAGAACAAGTAGAAGTCACCTACATAAGAAGGATGAGATAGGATGAAACAGGGTGGGGTGAGGGATAGAGAAGAAGTTGGAGGCATGGAGAGAAAACTGTCTGGGGTCAGGGGTCAGCTGCAGAGAATAGAATCCACTCTAGCCAGTTGAAACAGAAAGGGATTCCTTGTGGGATATTAAGAGACTAACAGGATGGTTTGAAGGGCTGAAGAGACCCATTCAATGCTGAGCTTCCAGGAAAGTCTCCCAAAGCCACACCACAGAACTGAGCTGTCACCATCAGGAAGCCATTATACAACTGAAAGCTACCCTTGCCAGCTTGAAAACCATGTGGCCTCAGCCATGACCCATTGGGGAAAAAAAATGTGTTTCTTGATCTTTAACTGAGATCCAAAGTCCAGTTTTACACAAGAATATCTGATTGGTTGAACACCTCACACCTGGAATCCTAGCTGCAAGGGAGTCTGAGAAATGTCCTCGTTAGCTGCATAAAAGACGTTAAAGTGTATACTAAACATCAAACCACCATATCCTTCTCAAAAGCATACTTTAAGGAAAACAAGTTCAGCATGAATTTAGGGCTCATCATTGCAGAAAAATTCTCAGCTCTTAGGGCTTCTTTTTTCTGTCTCCCTCCTGGCATGCCCCTCCTACTTCTGGGCATGCCATAGGTGCTCATTAAAGACCTCAGAAAAAGCCCAAGCTTATTAACCAACCTCCTCACTACTTGATCTCTAGGGTGGATATCAAGATGAATAAAGGCAACCTTTTTTTTTAAGTCTTGCCTGGAATAAATTGCTGCTTTCTTGAACACACAGAAGGCTCTATTATTATGAAGGTGTTCTGTATTATTACTGAGAACAATTATTCAGAAGCCAGAAGCCTAGAGCTGACTAAGTTATATTCTCTGAGGAGAAATTCCAGAAACCATTACTCATTAACTTTTTTGCTTGTGAAAAGAACCTTTTCCTTTTACCACATGGTTTTCCACCCCAAGGAAGAACTTGACCCTCCATGTTCAAACTGCAGTGGCAAACAAAAAGAAGCAACCACTGTCCCACACTCAAACCCAGCAGGCAGACCCCGGATGGGGCCTCGTTGGAGTACTCCACACAGAGGACTCTGGGAAAGAACCTTCCACTTGGAGTTACTGAACAAGTGTCTTTCTGGAGAAATCCTATGAGCACTCCTAATGAGTGACTCCCAGTCTGCCCAGGCCTCCCTGGCAGAAACAGGTCAGGTAGCATGATGCTTTCCTCACCGTCCAACCATTCACACTCTGCCCTGATATCAGGAAGGCAGCACCCCTGGAATCAGACATCTGTCCAAACCCCACAGGAGGCATGGGAGGCCTAATTAATTAATGTCTGTGGAGCACCTGTATAGCCTCAAATGAGAGGTGTGAGGTGACCACAAGCCCAATTAATTACCACTAGGCTTGGAGGCTTCCAGCCCTATCTCCTCTTTCATTTCAGCCAGCTTGCCCTATGTCAGGGTAAAGTCAGGAACTGAGGGGCTACTGAATGGAAGAAGGCAGCTGAGCAACCCCGGGTGGAGCCTCAGCTCCCCATGTGGGGGGCCACCAGCTCCTGGAGTCACTGGAGATTTTCTGTATATGACCATTTCCCTCAGAGTGTATGACTTTCTCCCTCCACATGTAGGCCTTTTTCTCAGAGTGAGATACTAGCACCAAGCGGAGACACCTAAAACTCTGGCTCTGCTTTAAAGTGGACTAGATCTCTCATGAATGTCTGCTAAGTCCAACCAATTCCAAAGGCCATATTTAAATTCACCACCATCAAATGCAGATTCCAATGCACATCTATTTCTCTGCTCCTTATCTTTATTTTTCTTTCTCATTCTCTACCATCACCCCCTGGGGAGGGGGAGGAAAAGGACAAAATGTCCATACAGAAGGACACAGTTTTATTACAGCAAAGTGAATGCATGGTCATCCATAAATGGAGTGTGGAAAATGGGGCTGTTTCACATTTGGTTCCTTGTACATTTTATTGCATAAGAGATCTTTGGTTGTTTAAGTTTTCAGTTCCAAGCACAGGTTTTAGCCAGCCCAGCCCCCCTGGACTTTCAGTTCAAGGTTGCCTTGGCCTTTCTTTGTTCACAGGCCACCAGAGCTAAGCAGGCCTAGCCACTAACACAGCTGACACATAGGAGCACGTGGAAAGGCTGGGGCAGCGTGCAAGGTCAAGCAAGGTCTGTGGGGCCAGGGCCTGCAGGACCAAAGTCAGCCTGGTCAGGGGCTACATGGCCCAGGCTTGCACGGCCAAGTTCTGTCTGGCCAAGTTCTATGTAAACAGAGTCTGTGTGACACGGCCATTGCCACCCCCTTAACCAGTCTGAGGCCTCCTGACCCAGAAGAGAGATCTGGTGCTCAGGCAAACAAAGCTATAAGGCGGCAGGAACGGTGACCATGCTGGGTAAGTGTTGGGCTCTATCTGAGCACCCCCAGGAAGTAATGACTCCCAGAAGGACTCCCAGCCCCCCTTTTCTTTAAGTAAGAAACCTTCCTGGGGGCCCCTAATGAGGAGGCAGTTTCCTACACCCCAGCCCTGTGGTCCATTCCACCTCGAGTATCCACTTCCTGCTTTTCCGTCTACCCCTGGCAGCTTTCCAGTGGACCTGGAGGACCCTGATGAGCAAGGAGCTGTGTGCACAGTGGCCCGGGCCTGCAATCTGCCTCTCTGGGTGACAACAGAGTGTTGTTTTCCTTACCTTCCCTGACCTTAGAGTGCAGGGGGCTCCGGCCACATTGCTCAGGCAGGGGAAGGACCTGAGACCCGCCAGACTCCCAGGCTGGGGAGAGACATGCTCCGAAACACGGAGAAAGGAACTGTCAGCCTTCATTATTAATACCTAGCATTAATATTTAATGTCAGAAAACTGCAGCTCCCTCTCTGCACCGTCATCAGACCTGCCCGGGTCACACCAAGCAGAACTCTTCCAACTCAGCACCCCCCATAGTTTTGTGCCAAGACCAGCAAAGCAGTTTGGATTTACTTGAAATATTAGATGCAAAATGAATTCTAAACATAGAAAATTCAAGTTAAATAAGATTGAAATTATTGTATTGCTTTCGCAATCAGCCCTATTCTTTAAATGTCTCCAATACTCTGCGTTCAAGTGCCAGAAAATTTAGAAATGGGGCAAGGTGTAAGTGCAACTCTTAATAGAGGAAGGTTTTTATCCCTCTGAGTATTTTGTGTGTTGTTTTGTGTGTTAATCAGCAGCGGCAGCAGTATGGTGTGGATGCAGCCAACAAAACCCAAAGCATCTGATGGATATCCCAAGATGGATCTGCGATATTAAAACAACAGTAATATCTACCACTTAAGCAATCAACTAATTCTTACCTATCAAAACCAACTGGTTTCTCAACCTCGGCACTATTAGCATCTGGGGAGGGACGCTCCATCATTACACATTCCTGCCCACTAACCCCAGAACAGCCCCCTGACATTGTGACCACTTAAACATAAGGCCCCATTTCCAAATGCCACTGGGTGGTGAGCAGTGCAGCTCAGAGTGGGAATCCCTGATCTGGGCGCATTGGGCTACCAGGGTGGAGTCTTTGGCAGGCACAGGGGTAGGTGTAAAGACAAACTCGAGAATAACCAAAACACAATGCAAGACCAGCAGATCGAGGTCATCCTCAAGCTGAAGTGCTTGGGAAGGTGGCAGGGTCTGAGGCTTGCCTCCCAAAAGTGAGCAAAGTCGTATTCTACCCCCACCCTATCCATCCCCCATCTCTACCCCACCCCAACCCCCAGGGCAGCAGCCTCCTCCCCTCTCAGATCAGAGTAGGCTGCCACCTTCATTTGCAGTGGGGAGTAGCCACTGCTTGCTTTCATCTTTATGACTTCAAAGAACAGCCCCCCAAAAAGGCCCAGGGCACTATTTTCCAGGATCCAGGAAACTGGATGACTCACCTGTGCTGGCCCAGCCTGAGGTCCCAGGTTGTGTCTTTCCTCTGACTTGAACCACACCTACCAGGCCTCACCTTGCCACCAGCTCATGACAGGCATTCTTAAAAGGGCCTGTTACCAGAGCTGGGTCCCTGACTTGCTTGGAAAGCTCATTTAGAGGAATATAAATAGATAATGATTTAATTTCAAGGGAACTCTTTTCCCTGTAAAGTTTTTTATAGTATTTTATTGAGAAATAATTTACATGCAGTAAAATGCAGAAATCTTAAGTGTACAACTTGATGAATTTTCACACACATACACACTCATGTGCCTTATAAAATTTTAAAGAGCATAAAAAGAAATTTTAATTAAAACACACAGACTAGCTGGAATAGCTAAAAATAATTTTTTAATGATAACAACAAATGTTGGTGAGGAGGCAGAGCAACTGGAATGCATATACATTTCTCACAGGAGTGTAAAATACTGTAGCCACTTTGGAAAAGAGTTTAACAGTTTCTTATCAGGTTAAACATCCACCTATCCTATGACCCAGCCCTTCCACTTCCAGTATTTACCCAAGAGAAAAGAAAGTATGTGTACACAAACATGGTACACAAATGTTCATAGAAGTTTTATTTGTAATAGCCCCAAACTGGAAACAACCCAAACATCCACCAATAGATGAATAAATAAACAAATTGCAGAGTATCTGTACAGTAGGATGCGTCTCAGCAACAAAAGGGAACAGAGTACTAATATGTGCAACGTGGATGAATCATAAAGTCATTCAGTGAAAGAAGCCAGAGAGTACATACCACATGATGCTTTTTATATAAAATGCTAGAAAATGCAAACTATTCTATAGTGACGGGTATCAGTGATTGCTTGGGGATAGGAGACCAGGAGGGGCAGCAGGGGGAATCACAGGAGGCAAGAGGAAACTTTGGGGGTGATGGATGTGTTCATTACTTTTGATTATGTCTTCACAGGTGTATGTAACATGTATGTCAAAACTTATCAAATTATATATATGATTTAAATATGTACAGTTTGTTGTATACCTAGTGTGTCTCAAAAAAGCTGTATTTTTTTTTTAAGTTATGTGTGTTTGCCAGGTATGCTGGCACATCTTTGGTCTCAACTACTCGGGAAGCTGAGGTGGGAGGATCGCTTGAGGCCATGAGTTTGAGACCAGCCTGGGCAACATAGCCAGACCCCTTCTCAAAGAAAAAAAAAAGATCTATGTATTTTACTACATGAAAAGTATGACTCAGTTTGTCTTTCAAGTTTCAGAATTCTCCACCACCATCCCCTCAAAAAAAAAAAAAACACAAACAAACACATACCAAAAATACAAGAATACAAGTTCCAGAATTCCACATATCATCCTGTCTTTAGAATCAAGAAAAAGAAATCCTACTTTAAGCCTGTGGCAGTGACAAAAGTGCGGCCACCACACTGCAGTAGCAGCAGGAAGGCAAGTCTACACAGCTGAACCCAGACCTGCCTTCCTGCGATGTGACTCCAACTCCCTCTTACATGACAGGCTAAAGAGCATGTTAAAACCAGGCAATTATTCCCAGGGTTAACCGAGTATAATGCACGTGTTTCCACCTTTTCTTCTCTCTGCTTCTTCCTGTTCCTCTTCCCTTCTCGGGTGACTATTCATGGCAGGAACTCCAAAATAGCAACCAAAATACTGCACCGTGACAACTTCATCTCTTAATTACAGTAAACATTTACATAATGCTCAGGCCCAGCCAGTGCAGAAAGATTCGTTAATGCAGAAACATGCCCTTTAACCATCCTGTTTTATTACACAAACCCCCCCGGGACCTGAGCAGCCCAAGATTTGCAAAAGATGATGGAGAAATTGGCTGAGATATTAAGTCCCTTTCCAGGTGCAATTAAAAGTGGGACTGAGAGCCTCCTGTTCTCACAGATCTATAGTATTTTTTTTTCATGCTGAATTCACACTGTAAGGATTCCAAATAGCTGTGGTCACACAGCAGATTTCTAACATTTGCTGGTCATGAGGATTTATTTTGATTCTCATCTTCACCTCTGCATTTCTGAATTGACAACCTTGCAGGTTTTGCTATGCAGTCTAATATTTCCATGGCCGCCCAAGCACAGGGCCTTGGAAATTAGCCTGAGAGATAGAGATCCCCATGAACGTTATAAACATTCTCCTTGCTTTGAGCCTTCGATTCTTTAACACAGACCCTCTCTGGAGGGACCAACTTTAATCACATTTCCTGGAACAACACCAGCTAGCCTGCAGAGGGGCAGCCCAGACCAGGCTTACAATGGTGGGCTCCCCGCTTTCAGGGGGGTCTGGACAGTGTACAAGAAAGGTCAGTAAAGGAGGAAGAGGAAAGATAGTAGCTTCGGGAAAAGTCAAATCTGAATGATCTCCTAGGCTCCCCTGCCCCCTCCCTGCTCCCAGCCTCTTCCTGTTGTGTGACCTGTCCTTTCTGTGCCTCAATTATCTCATCTGTAAAGCAGTGATAATGGTACCCACTTTTCCAGGATGTTGTATGGCTCTAGTGAGGTAGCTGTGTACAGAGCCTACAGCCAGGCCTGGGGGGTCAGCAGCATGCTGTGCCTGGTGGCTGCTCAGGGGTACTACTATTATTTTCTTACTATCACTAGCATTATTGCCATCCTTCTCAAATCTTAGCAGCAAAAAAAAAAAAAAAGTCTCTCTCATGTCACCTTCCTAGCAATGAAATGACACTCATGTGCTCCTGCACCCCCTTTGGGAAACCTTTGTGACCTACAACATGGGGCCAACACCAAATCAGCTTATCAAGGCCACCTCCAGAGTCCCCACCCTGGTGACAAGAAAGGCATCTGTGCTGAGGCTGCTTTGAGCAGTGAGCAGCCAGAGGTGGCAATGGCTACCAAGTGGGAGAACAGTGTCATCGATAGGAGGGGGGAAAGGGAGATGAGAAGGCTAAGGACAAGGCCAACCAGGAACCCAGGAAGAAGTTTAAGACCCCAGAAGAGCAAGCATGGCAGGGTTAGCAGCAAGACCCAAGGCCAATCCTAGGAAGAGACAAGGGATCTGTAATTTATTTCACAGATGTTTATAAAGCACTTTGGCTAAGCCAGGCACTGTTTTAGCACTTTGCAAATATTAACTCACTTAATCCTCATAACTCTTTGAGACAGATACTGGTATTATCCCCATTTTATAGATGAGGCAACTGAGGCTCAGAGAGGTTCATTAACTTGTCCATGGTCACAGAGCTAGGAAGTGGCAGAGTTGGAATCTGAATCCAAGGAGTGTCACTGGCTTCAAATCCCAAGCCCACACTCTTAACCATTCCAGATCACAAGGTAGAGCCCCAGTCAGCCTTGAGCCAGGACTTGAAATGTTGGACAGGATGAGTGAGGGAGGGGAGGGAAGCAAAGGGCTCCACAGGTGGAGGAAGAATGTGAACAAAGACTTAAGGCAGAAATGAAGCCCATGGCCAGGAAGAAAAGAGCTGAGGTGGAAACATGTCTGTGTCATCGGGTGGGGATGGGAAAAGAGAGTGCTGTGAATACTTTTGACTACAGGTTACAGAAAACTGGCATTCGAACTGGCTTAAACCAGTGGCTTGAGAAGTCTTTGATCAGGACCCACAGTAAGGAATACAGTTTCAGCTTGGCTCTGTACACACGTCCACGCCACTAAACAAGTTTCACAAAGCTCTGCTGCATGTGATGCACTCCGATATTTTCCATTGTGTTCTTCCGCATGCTAGCTCTATTTTTTCATCGATGGTTGTGACCCACGTAATTGATTTCATGGCCCGCTAGTGGGTTCTGATCCACAGCTGGAAAAATACTGGCTTACATATGGAGGAGGCTCATGATGTCAGTACCAAGGAGTGCAGTGGTGGGCTGGCTCCAAATAGCAGACATTCAGCAGCTCAATAATGTCCACAAAGACACAGATGTCCCCATCTGCCCTCTCAGCTAGCCTCCTGTCAGCATCATGCTAAGATCAGTTTCTCTTAGCATCGTTGTGAGGTGTTCACAGCCACTCCAGAGGATACAGCTAGGCAGATACAAGTCTAGAGGAAGAAAGGGGGCGGCGCTGGTGGCTCAGTGAGTAGGGCGCCGGCCCCATATACCGAGGGTGGCAGGTTTGAACGCAGCCCCAGCCAAACTGCAACAAAAAAAATGCCAAGTGTTGTGGTGGGTGCCTGTAGTCCCAGCTACTCTGGAGGCTGAGACAAGAGAATCGCCTAAGCCCAGGAGTTGGAGGTTGCTGTGAGCTGTGTAATGCCAGGGCACTCTACCGAGGGCAATAAAGTGAGACTCTGTCTCTTAAAAAAAAGGAAGAAAGGGCAGGCTACACTCTGAGCATCTTTCTTCAGAGCAAGTCAGTATTTCCCAGATGCTCTCAGTAAACCTCCCCTCATCGGTCAGGACTGAGCCACAAGTCCATTCCTGACCCAATCCCTGGCAAGAAAAATAAACTGACTACCCAGATAGGAGTCAAGGAGTCAGGCGCCATACCCACTGTAAGCCCTTATTATGGATGCCAGCCAAGGAATGCAACTCACAGGGTTTTCAGCAGAGGTGACAAGGTTAAATGTGGCAACAGACAAGGATGTCCAATGGCTGCTCAGTGATAATGCCGGACTGTGAGGTTGAAAGACATTCTGGGTATTCACCAACATGAAGAAGGGGTGTGAACCAGGAATGGGTGGAGACCAACTTCCCTCAAGGCCACCCTGACTGATACATGGAGGCTGGCCCTTAGAGGGCAACCTGGAGACCTAAGGACAGTAGGCATGTTGGTGCTCAGTCCCAGTCCTACTCAGTCCCAATCTGGGAAAGGCCTGCAGGGGACATCCAGTTGAGGCAAGGGAGCCAGGTGTCAGTTATTGGGCAATTGAGAGCAGAGAGCTATCCAGAGGGTCCAGGCCTGGAAAAGAAGGGTAGTAAGAACCAGGTTGAGTTTGAAATAGGGCTCAATCTGCAAGAAGGAATGTGAACGATGTCTCAGTCCATTTGTGCTGGCATGACAGAATACCTGAGTCTGGGAAATTTATAAAGAACAGTAATTTATTTCTCACAGCTCTAGAGGCTGAGAGGTCCAAGGTCAAGGCACCAGCATCTGATGAGGGCTTTCTTACTGCATCCTCACATGGGGGAAGGCAGAGGAGGCAAGAGAGGGACGAATTCTGTGTCCTTACATGGCAAAAGAGCAGAAAACAGAGGAACCTATTCCTGCAAGCCCTTTTTATAGCAACATTAATCCATCCTCATGACCTCATCACCTCTCATTAGGGCCCCACCTCCCAACACTGCCACGCGGGTGATTAAGTTTCACCATGAGTTCTGGAGGCAACAAAAACATTCAAACCACAGTAGAAGGTTTTGGGGAGAGGGTTCCTCCAGAGAGATACTTGAAGATATCCAGTGCAAATAGTTCATATACATTTCAGTTATCTATTTCAGGGCAAGAAATCACCTCAGTAGTCTGGAGCTTAAAATAAACAATCACTTATTTGCTCACAATTTTACAATTTGAGCATCAGCTAAAGCAGCTTGACTGGGGCTGGAAGACCTACTTCCTAAAGAGGGCTCAAGTTGGTGCAGGCT
Organism: Galagoides demidoff; assembly: GCA_963574575.1. Taxonomy (NCBI): domain Eukaryota; kingdom Metazoa; phylum Chordata; class Mammalia; order Primates; family Galagidae; genus Galagoides; species Galagoides demidoff. The sequence goes on along the minus strand of CAUYQV010196933.1, from coordinate 5,859 downwards.
GTTGCCTGGCAGCTCAGCTAGGGCCTTGGGTCTCCCGTATGTTGGCGTCTCCACGCAGTTGCTTGGACTTCCTCACAGCACGGCGACTGGGTTCCAAGAGAGACGAAGCAGAAACTGCCACGCCTCTTCAGGTCTACACCCAGAACCAGCACAGCATCATGTCGCCCTATGCTTGGGTCAAATTAGTCCCAGGCCCTGCCCAGATTCAAGTGGATAGAGAAGGATACCTTGTTAGTTTCCCAAGCTACTGTAGCAAAATGCCACAGACTAGCTTAAAATAATAGAAATGAGGCTGGGCGCAGTGGCTTACCCCTGTAATCCTAGCACTCTGGGAGGCAGAGGCGAGTGGATTGCCTGAGCTGACAGTTTGAGACCAGCCTGAACCAGAGTGCCACCTCATCTCTAAAAAAAGCCGTGCATTGCGATGGGCACCTGTAGCCCTAGCTACTTGGGAGGCTGAGCAAGAGAATCACTTGAGCCCAAGAGTTTGAGGTTGCTATGAGCTATGATGCCACAGCACTCTACGGAGGGCAACAAAGTGAGACTCTTTCTTTAAAACAAAAACATAGAAATGTAGTTCTGGAGTCCAGAAGTCTGAAATCAAGAGGTCAGCAGGGATGGTTCCTTCATGGGGGATCAGAGGAAGAATCTGTCCCAGGTTTCTCTTCCTGGCTTCTGCTAGTTACCAAGAATCTGTGGCGTTCCATGGTTTCTGCTGCATCACCCCGTCTCTGCCTCTTCAGACACTGGCCTATCTTTGTGTCAGTCTCTGTATCTTTATATGGCCTTCTCCTCTGTGTGTTTGTGAGTCGCTGTGTCCAAATTTCCTCTTCTAGTAAGGGCACCCATCCTTAGATTTAGGCCTCCCCTTCATCCAGTATGACCTCATTTTAACTTGATTACATGTGCAAAAGACTGTACCTCCAAACAAGATCACATTAACTGGTAGTGGGGGTTAAGACCTCAACATATATCTTTTTAGGGGACACAGCTCAATCCATAACATCCTACCTCTTGGTAGAGGGAAACGACAAAGAATTTGCAGCCATCATTATTCCACTGCAATCTGAGCATGATCCCAGGAAAGGAAGTGAGAGGGGGAAGGGAAGGAAGCCAATGATGCTTATATAATCGAGGCAGCTATTACTGTGGGCAACTAGGACTCAGTCTTACCAAGGATCTCTGGGAGACAGCATAGAACACACCTCAGTTTCCCCAGCCGAGGGAAGAGGCAGCTGGAGTGTTTATCCGCTGATCCCCTTGCCCTGACCGCACTTCTGGTCTGCCTTGTGTGCAGCCAGAAAACTCTGGGGCAGTCTTGGGTGTTTGCAATATAAGCTGTCTTCTAAAGCAGAGGCCAGGCCACAGGCAAGAGGGTGGAGCACCAAGTGTCTGCTACAAAGGGCAGGTCAAGGCAAGCCACAGGCAGGAGCAGAGATGCCCCGTGGCAAAATTCCAATCCCACAGATTTAACCACTAATAGTAGGTTGGGGGTACATGGGACTATATCATTGAACCCTACGAGCCGCCCCACAACCATTTGAATCAGACCTGGGGAACCAGGGCAGCCAGGCTCTGGGCTGAGCCTCTGGAGAACAGCTTTCCAGCCTAGGAGGACAGAAGAGGCAGTGGGGAGGTGTGCCCACCCCAACCACATCTGTTACCACGAGGGCGAAAGTGTTGCAAGCATCAAATCTAAGCACCAGGCCTCAGTGGTCACCCCAGCAGTTTTCCTGCTCCAAATAGCTGCTCTTCTGACCGAGGTCTCAGGAAAAAGGGGAAGGGGAGAGAGGATGAGGAAGCAGGCAGAATATTTTTCTGCTCTCTGCTTGTCACCCCCCCATTCACCCACAAACCCTCCCAGGCTCTCATGACCTGCAAAGCTGCCTGCAGAAAGCACAGCCATGAGTTTCTCATGAATGATTTTAAATGATTCTTGCTCTGTCCACAGGGGGAAATCACGTATTGAAAATCCAGCAAAAGCCTGGCCAACTGGGGGCCGCTCTGACAGCATGACCACTGGCATTCAAACCGCAAGGGGTCCTGGGAGAGAAATAGGCTCCTCAAGTCAAGGCAGGCAGGAGCCTGAGGCCATACCCTCAGAAAATCAGGCCACTGTGCCCCCACTCGGTGCCTCACACGCATGGTCTCATTTTCTCCTTCCAACCCATCATTCGCCCGCTCAATTATTCATTATGCAACGAATAATCACTGAGCACTTGTTATATGTCACTCGCTGTTCTAGGCCCTGGGAAACTGTAGTGAACAAAATAGATTTTTTTAAAAATTCCTACAACCACGGAGCTTACATTTTTGTAGGGGGGGAAAGGTAGCAAACTAATAAATAAGTCAAACGTAGTTTGTTTTATAGGTAAATGGGAAGGTGAAAAGGAGATAGGAAATACAGGGGCTGGAGGTTTGGGGAAATGTTAGAGAGGTTTCAAAAAAGTAACCAGGGACTTACTCACTGAGAAGTTGACACTTCAACAAAGACCTTGAGGAGGTTTAAGAGGGATACCTATGGACAATGGAGAAAGAATAGGCCAGGGAACAGCATAACAGCAAAGGAACAGCCAGTGCGAAGGCCCTGAGGGAGGAGTGTGCCCAGCGTATTCCAGGAACTACAAAGAGGCCAATGTGGCTGAAGTGGAGGAGGGGAAGTAACTGGCCATGAGCTCAGAGCAGGAACAGGGCAGGCACCAGATCAAGCCCCGCCTTCTTAATGCCCTTGACTTTCACTCAGATAATACAGGAAGTCTCTAGAGAAATAGTGCTGAAAGGGATAGAATCTGATTGGAGTTTTAGGGAGTCCCTCTGGCTATTATTTATAGAAAATACTGTAGAGGGGTGTGAGCGGGAAAGGGAGCAGGTCCTAAGAACCAGTAATGCAGTAGTTAAGTATTATTTTTAGTAGGAAATGTTTTTAACTTCATTACCAGCATTTTACAAAATTTACCTTCAGCATTCCCATTTCAAAGATAAAGAAACAGGCTAGTTTGTAAGTTCTTTGACCAGGAAAGCTCTCTTAGGGATTTCCCACGAGGCCTGGGTGTATTAAAACCCAAATTGATCTGACTTCCTCTTCTTTTTTCTACTCCCTCCTTCCTTCAGGTAAAACACAGAAAGTCCTATTTCTTCCGCTGATCTTTGAGTTGATGCCCAATTCCTTCTTGTCTTTTCCTTGGGAGGCAAAATGACATGTGTCAGGCTGAAAAGTCAGATGAGCTAGGCCAAGCCCTGGCTCTGACAGCTGTCCATTGGCAGGGCAGTTTATAGAGACACACATCCACCTATTGGGAGATTCTCCTTCCTTCCATGGCCCTACACAGTAGCCGGGTCTCAGTGTTCTCCCGCCCTTGGGCTTTTGGGGCAGGGCCACAGCTGAAGTTGTCAGGTGCCCAGAAGCTGGCCCCCCTCCCAGGCTTTTGTCTTCAATCGAAGCCAAAGCGATGAAAGGATTATATGGGATCAGCCGTTCCAGAGCCTGTTTTGTGCATCGTTGGAGGTACACAGACTCATATATTTTTTTAATAATTATGGTTATGTATTTTGATGTGCTAGGAAAAAAGGAACTGGCACAGCTAACCCATGACTTCATGAATATTATTGCCCAGGAGGAGGCTAAAGTACTTAGGGTTTTTTTTTAATTTAAATAAAAAATATTACATTAATAAAAACATAAGTGGCATGAGATACAGCAAATGCCATGGACAAGGTAAGGAAGAACCTGTGGTAGGTTGTCTCAAGAAGAGGGGAGATGGCTCAGCGCCTGTGGCTCAAGCAGCTAAGGCGCCAGCCAATCCAGCCCAGGCCCACCAAACAGCAATGACGGCTACAACCAAAAAACAGCCGGGCGTTGTGGCAGGCACCTGTAGTCCCAGCTACTCTGGAGGTGGAGGCAGGACAATCGCTTGAACCCAGGAATTGGAGGTTGCTGTGAGCTGTGATAAGATAGCACTCTACCCAGGGTGACAGCTTAAGGTTCTGTCTCAAAAAAAAAAGAAGAAGAGGGGAGATGAAAGGGAGGGTGCTCCATGTAGTTATCTAAAAGGTTCACCTAGTTATTGGAAAGGCATTTTTATAATATCCTTTGTTTATTTCTTTTAGAGATAAATTCTCACTCTGTTGCCCAGGCTGGAGAATGGTGGCACCATCACAGCTCACTGCAGCCTCCAGTTCCTGGGTTCAAACAATCCTCATGCCTCAGTCTCCCAAGCAGCTGGGACGCAGGTATGCACCACCACACCCAGCTATTTATTTTTATTTGTATTTTTTGTAGAGACAAGGTCTCACTGTGTTGCTCAGGCTGGTCTCCCAACTCCTGGGCCCAAGCAATTCTCCTGCCTTAGCCTCCTGAATGGCTGAGATTACAAGCATGTGCCACCTTGCCCAGCCTCAAATATCCTTTCAATATAATGGAAGAACAGCCACACTGTAGAACATTAGAAAATATACACATCACAAATATTAAAATAAAAATTCACACTCTCACCTCCCAGATAACACACTGTTAACACCTTAGTGCATAGCTGTCCTCGTAGTGCTATGTAGCAACTACAAACTTAGAGCTTAAAACATCACTCATTTGGCCAAAGTAGGAGTCTCCACTGCCATCCTGCCCCGGAACCTCTGGGACCCTTGGCACTATTAACCAGTCCTTGCACCAGGCCATCAGAGAAGACCTTCAAGCAGCACCGTACCTTCAAACAGAGAGTAGAAGATTGTCTGGCTTACCCAAGAGCAGCACCCGACCAAAATCCCAGTGATAATCGAACGATATAAGGGTGAGAAGCAGCTTCCTGTCCTGAATAAAACCAAGTTTCTTGTACCTGATCATGTCAACATGAGTGAACTTATCAAGATAATTAGAAGGCAGGTGGCTCCCATAGCTCAGTGGATAGGGTGCCAGCCACAGACACCAAGACTGGTGGGTTTGAACCCAGCCCCGGTCAGCTAAAACAACAGTGACAACTGCAACAAAAAAAAACAGCCATGCATTTTTTTCTGGCGGGTGCCTGTAGTCCAAGCTACTCGGGAAGCTGAGGCAAGAGAATTCCTTAAGTCCAAGAGTTTGAGGTTGCTATGAGCTGTGATGCCACAGCACTCTACCCAGAGCAACAACTTAAGACATTGCATTTAAAATATAGTAATCAACAAGACTCTTCATTCATAAATAAAATACTGTTTAAAAAAAAGATAATTAAAAGGCACTTATAGCTCAGCGCTAACCAAGCCTTCTTCCTACTGGGGTACAGACCTAGCATGGTGAGTGTCTCCATGCCCATCTCAGAGGTGTGTGACAGCAGGGAATATGAAGGCTGGTTCCTGTACATGGGGTACACCTCCCAGGAGACGTTCGGGATGAGACTGGCTGTGTAAGACCAGAAAAATAAATCAATTCTAGAACTTTTTATACCCTTACCAAGGGGGAAAAAAAGGATGTTACCAACTTATCAGTTCACCTAATCACACATCATCAAAACAGCAGTGTCTCCACGTCCTAGGGTTTTAGGAAGTTGTTTTTGTAAAACCATTCTCCATATGAGCACATTCAGCTTCAGAAAATGATGTCACTTAATCTAGTCTATCCTGTTTTCAAATTTTAGAAGTTTAAAAATAAAATGCTTTGCATTAAAAAAAAAAACATTCATTTATTACCTCCCAATTCTGTAGGTCAGAAGCCCAAGTAGACTTAGTTTTCTTTCTTTTCTTTCTTTCTTCTTTTTTTTTTTTTTTTTTTTGAGACGGAACCTCAAGCTATCCCCCTGGGTAGAGTGCCATGGCATCACAGCTCATAGCAACCTCCAACTCCTGGGCTCAAGTGAGTCTCCTGCCTCCGCCTCCCAAGTAGCTGGGACC
>CAUYQV010196931.1:0-20014 GCA_963574575.1 Galagoides demidoff | reverse complement strand
CATCACAGCTCATAGCAACCTCCAACTCCTGGGCTCAAGTGAGTCTCCTGCCTCCGCCTCCCAAGTAGCTGGGACCACAGGCGCCCGCCACAACGCCTGGCCATTTTTTGGTTGCAGCCATCATTGTTGTTTGGCAGGCCCAGGCTGGGGATTCAAACCCGCCACCTTGGGTGTACGTGGCTGGCGCCTAAGCCCATTGAACCACAGGCGCCGAGCCAAAGATACTTCTTTTGGAGGCCACGAACAAATAGAAACAAATCTTGATTAACAGTTGGGGACGTGGGGGTCAAGCCATGTAGATGTCCTCAGTAAGGATCCAATCTCTAATGAGACTAATTGGAACCAAGCTGCTGATCAAGTCTGTACCACTGAGGTGCTAATTGTTTTCTGGAGCCATCACTGTACTGAACATGGCAGTATATCTGCCAGTATATACTAGCACAAAAATAACAGATTCTTTTGTAATTTAGAGACTTCCACTGTGTGCCAGCATTATGAATTCTTCCAAAAGTTGTCTTTCAGCAGGAGAGGCCACATCAAGTGGGACATGCGTTTCACAGGTTAACTACATTGAACCCCATCTCCCCTTCTTGGAGCTGTAAGTTGTGCCTTGCCACTATAAATAATTTTATCTTTTAGCTGTGAAAATTCTGTATTATCATGTACTTAGAACAATTACATAATTATCATGCAATTATACTCTTTTATAAACAGTAACAATAATAGAAGTATAAATTGATAAATTTAGTATAGTGAGAAACTTTAATGTCCCTTCTCTCAGAGACCTATGAAAGAAGTAAGACATATTAAACAAATGGGACAGTTTACAAGTTCGATGCTTAAAAAACACCACCTGCATTATGTGTGTCTTTCGAGAGAGAGAAGAGGTGGTAAATAGTATATACAATGAAAATGAAGAACATTAGTTGATTTCAAATATGGAATATCTATCCTAAAAATTTGTCTGTGTAATAACCGACAAAAAACCTGAAAAAATGGTCAGATCTTTGGCCTGAAAGGATATCAGATCTCACTTGATTTTATGGGTGAGTTTACTGAAATATCAGAAATCAGATAATTCTAAGAAGTGAATTATTTCCAAATTATATGAACCATTTTAGAACATTAGAATGGATAGAATACTACCTGACTGATTTTGCATAGCCAAAATAACCCTAGTTCTCAAATTTAACTGTAATAAACAAAAAAATGATAGATCAACTACGCTAATGTACCTACATGAAAATTCCTAAATGAAATGACATATTGAATGCAGCAATATGATAAGCGCCCCAAGATTGTCTGTGTCTTAATCTGAAGTCATGAATGTTAGGTTGCATGACAAAGGGGAATTAACATTGTAGATGGAATTAAGAGTTAAATGAGTTAAGATCTGGAGATTTCTTGATTGACGGGGGTGGGCCCAGTTTAATTCTAAACAAATACTAGCAAACAAAATTTAACAGCACATCAAAGAGTCATCCATTACCAGGTAGTACTTTCACCTGGAATTCAAACATGGTTCACAAATGAAAATTAATTAATGTACTATACCATTAGTAAAATGAAGGAAAAAACCCACATAATCATTGTGATCCAAGTAGAAAAGCATCTGATAAAGTTTAACACCCATTCACAATAAAAACACTCAACAACTAAGAATAGAAGAAAACTACCTTAACTTAATAAAAGCCAAATATGAAAAGCCCACAGTTAATATCATATTCAACAGTAAAAGACTGAAAACTTTTCCTCTAAGATGAGGAACAAGGCAAGAATACTCTTGCCACTACTTTTCAATATACTACTGGAATTTTAACTAGAGCAATTAGACAAGAAGAAATAAAAGACATCCAAATGGAAAAGAATATCAGTAGATGACATGATCTTATATGTAGAAAACCCTAAAGATTACACACACAAGTCCTTTTGTGACTATTAAACAATTTCAGCAAAATTGCAGTATAGAAAATCAACACACAAAGATCAGTTGCATTTCTATCTACTAGCAGTGACCAATCATAAAAGGAAATTAAGAAAACCTAATAATTATAGCATCAAAAAGAATAAACACTTAGCTGAAAACTACAAAACATCACTAAAAGAAACTGAAGATAGAAATAAAGGGGAAGACATCTGTGCTCGTGGATTCTAAGACTTACTGTCCACACTGCAAAGCAGTTCACAGATTCAGTGCAGTCCCTATCAGAATCTCAACGGTATTTGTTGCATAAATAGAAAAACATCCTAAATTTCATATGTAATCTTTAGGGACCCTAATACCCAAAGCAATGTTAGAAAAGAACGAAGATGCAGGACTCATACTTCCTGATTTCAAAACATAACTACATAGGAAAAAGTAAGAAAGACATTGTATTGTTGGCATAAAGACAAATACATAGACCTAGGGTAAAGAGTAGAGAGGCTGGACACAAACCCTTGCATATATTGCCAAATAATTTTTGAAAAGGATGCCAGTGCTATACAGTGGGGAAAGGACATTCTTGTCAACAAATGGTATTGGAAAAACTAAATATTGACATGCAAAATGAACCATTTACTTACACCATAAAAAAAGGTTAATTCAAAATGCATTAAAGACTTAAAACTCCTGGGAAAAAAACATAGGGGAAAAGTTTCAGAACATTGGATTTGGCAATGTTTTCATAGATATAACGCCAAAAGCTCAGGCAGTAAGGTCAAAAACAGATTACACCAAATTTTAAAACTTGTGCAGGTCAAAGGGAATAACAAAATGAGAAGACAACCTATGAAATGGGAGAAAATAATTGCAAACCATATCTGATAAGAGGTTGATCTATAGATTATATAAAGAACTTCTGTAACTCAACAATAAACTAACAAATCCCCTAACTAAAGATGGGCAAGGGCTTGAATAGACATTTCTCCAAAGAATACATACAAATAGCCAATAAACACATTAAAAGATGCTCAACATTGGCTCAGTGCCCATAGCACAGTGGTTACAGCGCCAGCCATGTACACCAAGGTTGATGGGTTCAAACCCGGCCTAGGTCAGCTAAAACAACAATGACAACTGCAAAAAAAAACAAAAAATAGCCGGCATTGTGGCGGGTACCTGTAGTCCCAGCTCCTTGGGAGACTGAGGCAAGAGAATCACTTAAGCCCAAGAGTTGGAGGTTGCTGTGAGCTGTGATGTCACAGCACTCTACCAAGGGCACCAAAGTAAGACTGTCTCAAAAAAAAAAAGATGCTCATCATCATTATTCATTAGAGAAATGCACATTAAGATCACAGTGAGATAACTCCTCACACCCATCCAGAAGGCCACTATCAAAAAATTAAAATAACAAACATTGGGGAGGATACAGAGAAGTTGGAACCCTGAGTACTACCTGTGAGAATATAACGTCATACAACTACTTACAGAAGACAGTAAGGAACCTCCTCAAAAAGAATTAAAAATAGAGTTACCATATGATACAGCAATCCTACTGGAAATATATATGCAAAAGAATTCAAAACAACATTTCTTTTTTTGTTTTTTAAGAGAGTCTTATTTTGTCACCCTTAGTAGAGCACAATGACATCATAGCTCACAGTAACCTCAAATTCCTGGGCTCAAGTGATCCTCTTGCCTCAGTTTTTCTATTTTTAGTAGAAATGAGAATCTCACTCTTGCTTAGGCTGGTGTTGGACTCCTGAGCTCGAGCAGTCCACCCACCTCAGCCTCCCAGAGTGCTAGGATTACAGGAGTAAGCCACTGTGCCTGGCCTCAAAGCAGGATTTCGAAGAAGTATTTGCACATCCCAGGTTCTTCACTAAGAGGTGGAAGTGACTCAAATGTCCATGGACAGGAGAATGAATAAATAATGGTATTTACATACAATGAAATTTATTCAGCCTTAAAGCATAAGGATATCTTAGCACACATTACAACATTGATGAACCCAGGGTGGTGCCTGTGCTCAGTGAGTAGGGTGCTGGCCCCATATACCAAGGGGAGTAGGTTCGAACCCAGCCCTGGCCAAACTGCAACAAAAACATAGCTGGGCATTGTGGCGGGCACCTGTAGTCCCAGCTACTTGAGAGGCTGAGGCAAGAAAATTGCCTAAGCCCAAGAGCTGGAGGTTGCTGTGAACTGTGACGCCATGGCACTCTACCAAGGATAACAAAGTGAGTCTGTCCCTAAAAAAAAAAAACATTGATGAACCCGGAGACATCATGGAGCTGATGGCCTCTGTTGTACAACTGTAACAAATTAAATTCTGCCAACAATCCTAATGAGCTTGGAAGAGGACTCCAAACTCCAGATGAGATTGTGGCCCAGACTGTTGTGCCCAGGAGTTCCACAAAGACCACACTGACAAACAAGTTAAATTTAAAGAGGTGTCCTTTTATTGAAGAGCCGGTGGGCGACTGCCTCAATATCCCAACATGGGATTTCTGAGAGCAGCCCCAAGTGCTTTTTTTAAGGCTTGGTCTATATCCTGGTTGGCACACAGGCTGTCCGGGTGCATTCAGGTAAGGTAAGGTAACAAGCAAGCATTGTACAGAAGCAGAATTTTGCAGTCAGCCATATGTCATATATCTTTGTTTTAATATTTTCCCCCCAAAACATCTTAGTTTCAGTACTTTCCCCCACCTGGTATTGTTTAAAAGTCAGTCTGAGAACAGTTGGTACCTCATGGTCTATTTCCCAGGGAGTTAGCCAAGCAAGAAACTTGGGGTGAACTAGAAGCAAGAAATTAATTAGTACTTTCCCATCTATTTTGGGAGTGAACTAGACTTATTTCATTTATTTTGAAAGCTTGCAGTCTGGAAATTTGCCAGGAATTAACTGGTATTTTTCCATTACAGCCTAGGCCTGACGCCTTTCTTAGTCCAGGCCCCCTAGGCTTAACAAGCCATTATCTTGACTACGGACCTTTAGTAGAGGTCCCAGCCACAGACTAGACTCCTGAGCCACAGAAACTGTGAGATAAAAACATCTGTTCACTGATAAATGTATAGTCACTGTAATAGAAAATGTTCAGTTTTCTGTAGAAATGTTCAGTTTCTGCTTGCGCTGCCCTTAATTTCGCCAGCACTACTCAATAGGGCTCGTTCAAAGTCCCTTTTCCAGAACCTCTTCACTCCCTTGGATAAGAACTCCTTGATTGGGCAGCACCTGTGGCTCAAAGGAGTAAGGCGGCCCCAGCCAAAAAAAAAACTGCAAAAAAAAAAAAAAGAACTCCTTGATTAACATGGACCCCAACGGAACCTGGTAGATTTACTAACAGAGAGCACTGAAAGCATCCAGGATGCCATCTTGAAAGAGTGTGTAGCAAAAAAGACACAACCTTTTGCATGATGCAAGAATTTCTCAGAATAACAGTGGCAAAAATGATTTATACTTTAGGAAGATTAGTCTGCAGTATGTAAGATGGATGAGGGTAGCAGAAGCTGAAGTACAAAGTTTGCAATTAGTGATATAGTTAGAAGGCTGTTGTAACAACTAATATGGAGAGAATATTGGCCCCCAAAGATAATAGTAATGAGAATTTAGAGGATGGATCTGGGACATAGGAACTGTTAGGCAAATAAGATGCATACAGTGTTGAGGAGGAATTAGGGATGATTTCCAAGGTTCTGGCTGGCATTGAGATGGTGGTAGTGTCACTAATTGAAATTGGGAATAATAAATTCTGACCTGTACTTGCTTAGTTTGGAAGATGTAGAAATGCCCACCTATACTCAAGAGAAAGAAGTGTGATAGAAAGATTTAGAGGGCTTCAATTTATTATAAACATGATAACTGGATACAAGGTCCTCATCATGACTTTTCTGAATGCCATTCATTGGAATTTAAAGTTTGTACCACATAATTTAGTACCAACTTATTTATTCTCTTATTGGTTTCATTTCCGAAGCTATTAAAAACTCACAATGGGGCTCGGCGCCTGTGGCTCAATCAGCTAAGGCGCCAGCCACATACACCTAAGGTGGCGAGTTCGAATCCCCAGCCCGGGTCTGCCAAACAACAACGATGGCTGCAACCAAAAAATGGCCGGGTGTTGTGGCAGGCGCCTGTGGTCCCAGCTACTTGGGAGGCTGAGGCGGGAGACTCGCTTGAGCCCAGGAGTTGGAGGTTGCTGTGAGCTGTGATGCCATAGCACTCTACCCAGGGGGATAGCTTGAGGCTCCATCTCAAAAAAAAAAAAACAAACAAAAAAACCTCACAATGGAAGAGTCCTAAGTAGGTAATGCATACTCAACCATGCAAAGATTACCATTTGTTCCCCTACAATGGAATTTTTTTTTTTTCACCCACCAACTCACACACAGTGTGGCAGGAGATAGGGAGAAGGAAAAGGAGGGGGAAGGTCATGATGTTAGACATATAAGAGAACTTTGTATAGGGTCTTTTAAGCCATTTTAAGGAGAAGGCTTTTACTTTGAGAGACAGCACATACAAAAAGAAAGTGATAAATGCCCTGAAAAGAGGTGATGGAAGAAAAGCTGTGGGCATTCATAGGAGCTCCCATGCTGATTTGTAAGATAGTCAGCCTAAACACAAAAGATGTGTATGTATTAATGCACTCAACCTTAGAGATCAATAAATATTTGTGGATGAATAAATTATGCATATGCTGTTAAGATTGTGACATACCGTCATAAAAAAACTGCATTTCACATTAGTGGTATTCCTAGGCATGCACATACATTCATTGAAAAACTGACATCAGCAGACTGTCAAAAGTGAATCCTAACTTGGCTGCTTGGCCCTGTGGGAGGTTATAAAAGAGCGGCTCTTGGCACGAAGTAGTTAAGATGTCTTCTGACTGGCAAATCCTGGCCCGCATTTCTTTAATTGACAGAGGTATTATCAGCACCATATGCTAGAACATTAGCCAATTCCTGCTGCCAATAGTCAGACTTGCCTACTTTGCCAAATATCCCATCTGCTCTCTATCCTCAGTTTCTTCACAATTCAGTGGCATGTTCATTATCTTTAGAAACAAAGGCAAAAAAAATCTCTAATTACCTTATTTACGATATGGTCTAAAAATGACTTGGACTTAACTGGTTAAATTTCTCAGGTATTATTTATTAATATATCATGCAGCTGAACATATGGCATCATAGCCATCTTGAATTAAGATACTGAAGTTGCACAACAAAGAACCTGGCAGATTTATTGTTCCACTTTCTTCATCTAAGTTCTCATCAGAAACAGGTGCTATGGCATTTTTAGGTGGTTGTGTCACTATAGCACTCATTTCTATGCTGTCATTTGTCTCTAACAGGTCAGTTATTTCATGTAAATTTAGAGTTTGAGGCATCTGAAGACTTGTGAAATGATGTCAACTAAGAAAAGAGGAAAAGATAGTATTAGGCATAGGATTCTTTCCTAGTGCTCCAAAAATTGAACATGGAAGATATCAAAATCATAACTAATACAAGAACTTCCATATTTTCTTTTTGTAGCACAATAGCATAACTAGTAGAGAAGTAATAGGAAAAAATTAACTAGTATAAGATATAGTGCAGTCAAGTTGGATTTACCTGTCTTTGGGTGGTTCTTTAAAAATTTTATTTATTAGACTTCTGTTTTATGATTAGCTAACCTGTGAATCTTTGAAGAAAAAAAGTAAACCATCAGCCTAAATATGAAAATTTCCTCATAGAGGTTTTCTACTCTTAAAAACTAAGGCTGGCCAGATATGGTGGCTCATGCCTATAATCCTAGCATACTGAGAAGCTGAGGTGGTTGGATTGCCTGGGCTTAGGATTTTGAGACCAGCCTGAGCAAGGGTAAGATGCCAGGTGTGCAGAGTCTACAGACACATGAAAAAATGCTCATCATCTTTAATCATCAGAGAAATGCAAACCAACATGACTTTGAGATACCATCTAATTCTAGTCAGAGTAGCTCACATCACAAAATCTGAAAATTTCAGATGTTGGTGTGGATGTGGAGAAAAGGGAACACTTCTGCACTGCTGGTGGAAATGTAAACTAGTACGTTCCTTTTAAAAAGGAAGTTTGGAGAACACACAGGGATCTAAATGTAGACCTGCTGTTTGATCCTGCAATTTCTCTTCTAGGTGTATGTCCAAATGACAAAAAAATCATTTGGCAACAAAGATATTTGCGCCAGATTGTTCCTTCCAGCTCAATTCATAATTGCCAGGTCATGGAAAAAGCCCAATGCAGCATTAAAAAAATTGAGCCTTTACCTCTTTTCTGTTTACATGGATGGAGCTAGAAAATATTCATCTTAGTAAAATATATCAGAAATGGAAAAAAATATCCAATTTACTCAGTACTATTGTGAAACCAATTTATAATCACTCACGCTTGCCTATGAAAAATGAAACAGAAATATAGCCTAGGATGAAGGAAGGAAGGGGAGGTAGAGGGGAAGGGGGGTGGATCGATAGAGGGAGGGTTAGTAGGGGGACCACACCTATGGAGCATATTGCAAGTACAAGTTGAATGTCTCAGGTGTGGAACACAAATGTCTTAATGCTGTAATTGGGTAAATGAGGTGAAGGCTATGTTGATTAGTAGGGTGTAAGCACTCCAAATTGTAAAAATAATCAACACATTGAATCCGATAATGGCATAAATGTCTTCATGATCTATGTACAAATGACTTAATAATAAATAAATAAATAGAAAAGAAAGTGTGCCCAAAAGTGTAGTCCATGGCTGCAATTATGTATGATGATCATGGGAAATATTAGCCTATCTGGAAAGTTCCAACATTCCTAACCTCCTGGTTCAAGTGTGTCCAAACATTTGTCTTCTTGGCCACATAGGAAGTTGAAGAGTTTTGTTGGGCCATACGTTCAATATAAAATCACTAATTAAACTTTATAAGCATAAAAGAGATGTTTGCACAATTGTGGTGATATGTGCCACCATGGATATGCAAAACATTCATGACATAATCCCTATGTGTCACTGGTGTCTGAGGATCGGACATTCCTTGAAGCCCCTGATAAGGTCATTTCTTATGTAGAGCTGGACGACTTTTGCCACGTGTGACTACAATTGGTTGCCCTGGGAGGCCAATGTGGGTTGCTCCCCTTAGCTCAGATTTTGGAGACAAGGCTGAGCAACAGCAAGATAACTTCAGCCCCAATTACGCACTTGGTTTGTACAAAAATAGAAAAGGTTGTCAAGAGTTGTGGCCCTTTCCTTTAGTTCTGGCTACTCCAGAGGCTGAGGCAGGAGGACCCCTTCAACCCAAGAGTTGGATGTTGCTGTATGCTAGGCTGAGGCCATGACACTCTAGCCTGGCAAAATAGTGAGAGTTAGTATCATGAAAATAATAAAAGAAGTACAGAAACAAAGAAAATTTGCTACACACAATTTCCAAGAGCCAAAGTACAAGCAGAGGTCAGGAGACAGACGGAATATGGGACTACATAAAGCAGGAAATTTATTTTGGACCCTGAGTTGGGGAACAATGAGAAAGGACAAGCAGGTTTGGGATTGGTTCAGTAGTATATTGCCATTTGATCTGATGGGTAGGAGCTGTCCAAAGATGTCTGGTCCCTGGCCTTGGAGTGATTGGGGCAAGGGAATATTGGCCCAGATTGAAGGAGCCCAATAGAAGAAGTGGAGTGTATACTCTGTATTTTAGTGTGCATATGAAAAGACTGATTTGAGTCAAGAATTCACTGTGTGATCAGTTTAAAGTGACTATAAGAATCTAGGATATCAAAGAGGCAGATTTATGTAAAATCCATAGGCTTGATTAATAGAGGTTATATGAAAACAATTTCCCTATGAGAGAATAATTTCTCAGTTGACATCTAATCTAGGGGAAAATTTCATCTCTAGCTCCATGGTCAAAAGTAAAAATGAGGGGTAAGTTCCCTACCAATGGCTTTCTTTATTTTTATTAAGAGTTTCATTTTTCTGCCCTCAGTAGAGAGACCTAGTATCATAATTCAGAACAATGCTGAAGTGTTGTCATCACACAAACATATTCCCTCATCAGAGACTCCAGGAACCTGCATAATATCTGGAAGTTTTTTCTTCTTCAGAGATGGGGATCTCACTAGTAATCTGGTTGGTCTCTAATTTAGAAACTCAGACAATCCAATGGACTGGGCCTCCCAAAGTTCCCAGATGACAGAACCATCTCTAGCCACAAACCATAGTTTGAAAAATATCCTAACTTCAAGATCTGGAGTATAGCTCACACTTGTATTCCTAACACTCTGGGAGGCAGAAGTGTGTGGTCCAAATTAATTGGCACTGTGAAAGAGCACCTTAACTCCTAGATGCTCAGGAGGCTGAGGCAATGGGGTCTGTTGAGCCCAGGAGCTTGAGATTCTGGATATTTATGATGGTGTCATGGCACTATACCCATGGGGAAGGAGTCAGACTCTGTCTCAAGGAAAAGAAAATGACAACTTCGTTTGTGATGGAACAATGTGCTTTCCATGTTAATTCATGGTAACCTATGTATGAATGGGGAGATAGGGTTACTGTCTCTCAAGTACTCTCAGGACCTGGGCATTTCTTACGCTGTTAGCATTTAGAGCACCTCAAGTTTTGGAAAACATATTCAAGTAGCTTCATTAAAATAAGTAGTTTACCCTTTGAAAGTGTACAATTATGTTTCTTAGTATAGTCACACAATTGTACAGCTATCATCATGATCTAATTTTAGAACTTTCTCTTTTCCTCCATGCAAAGAACATCAATACCTACCAGCAGTCACTTTCATTTCCCCCACCACACTCATCCACCTGCCCCCTACTTCTAACAGACAATTGGCCTTGTCCTGATGTTTTCTTCTGAGTTGAGTCATGCTCTTTGAGGTCCTTTGTAAACAGAATTTTTCCTTTATCATAATGATTTTGAGGTTCATTCCTATTGTAACATAAATGTGCACATCATTCCTTTTGATTGTTGAAATATATTCCTTCATTGGGCAGTGCCTGTGGATTTGTGCATAGGGTGCCAGCCCCATATACCTAGAGTGACAGGTTCAAATCCGGCCCCGGCTGAACTATAACCAAAAAATACCCAGGTGTTTTGGTGGGGGCATGTAGTCCCAGCTACTTGAGATGCTGAGCCAAGAGAATTGCCTAAGCCAAGATGTTGAAGGTTGCTGTGAGCTGTGTTGCCATGGTACTCTACCAAAAGTGACAAAATGAGACTCTGTCTATATGAAAAATAAAAATAAAAAAATAAAAATATTCCATCGTGTGAATATAGCACATTATATGTACCCAATAATCTGTAAATCCCATTAGTACTCCTGAAGACGTTCCTTTTATATCTCAGACTTTTTTTTGTTGTTGTTGTTGTTTGGTCAGGGTTGGGTTTGAATCCACTACCCTCGATATATGTGTCTGGCTCCCTACTCTCTGAGCCTCAGGCACCCCCACCATCTAAGGTTTTTAAAAGATTTTATCAACAAGATATGTTGCCTCTGTCAAAAGCCTTTTCTGTGTCTCTTGAGGTGACCATGTCATGTTTCTTATTCATTCTGTTAATGTAGTGTGTTCTATTAGTTGATTTTCCCATGTTGAGCTAGACTGGCAATCCTGGTAATAAACCCCATTAGTGATACATGTATAAAATATTTTTTATGCTACCAGAATTTTTCTGCACCTATACACTATGTCTCTAATAGATTGAATACTGCATTTCCAGCCTTTACCCCAGAAAAACACATTTGTGTCATAATAGCTTAAGGAAATGGAAGCTACTAACCTCAAGTGATCCTCTCAACTTTATCTTTCTTAGCAGCTGAGAGTATAGGCCCATGCCACCACTGCTGGGGAAGTATTGCAGTTATTTCTTAGACAAGGGGGTTCTTACTGTGTTGCTCAGTCTGGTCTGAAAACCCTTAGCTTCTTGTGGTCTTTCTGCTTCAGCCTCTGAAATTGCTTGGATTATAGTTATGAGTTGTGGAGCTCATCCATGCTTATGTTTTGGTGAAAGTTTTTCTCTATTTTCCTTATAGATAACAACCTGTGGCTTACAAAGTATCGACTCCATACAGATATAGTTCACACACTCAACAATTCGCCCATTTCAAGTATAGAGTTCAAGACATCACATTCATGGATCACTTGTATAGTTTGTTGGTTTGTTCCTAGAGAAGTTTCCCTTAAGGTGTAGAGGAGTATGGTACAGATGATTAAGGATACATATAACATGAAAGAGTATGTTATATATATAAATCATCTGTAAATCCAATTAGTAGTCCTGAAGATGTTTCCTTCTAATTTAATATTTTTAAAATATTTTATCAACAAGATATGTTGCCTCTGTCAAAAGCCTTTCTGTGTCTCTTGAGAAGACCATGTGATTTGTCTTCTTGATTCTATTAATGTAGTGTTTTCTATTAGTTGATTTTTCTATATTGAGATAGACTGGTAATCCTGGTAATAAATCCCATTTGGAATACGTGTATAAAGTATTTTGTATGTTACCAGACTTTTCCTGTACCTATACAGTATATCTCTTATGGTTTGGATACTGCATTTCCCCCTTGGTCCCAGCAAAATACATTGGTACCATCGTAGCTCAAGGAAATGAAAGCTGCTAACCTCAAGTGATCCTCCTGAGTTTGTTTCTTAGCAGCTGAGAGTACATTCCCATGCCACAACTGCTGGGGATGTTTTGCACATATTTCTTGGACATGTGGGGTATTACTATTTTGATAAGTCTGATCTGCAACCCCTTAGCTTCCAGTGATCTTTCTGACTCTGACTCTGAAATTGCTGAGATTATAGGTGTGAGCTATGGTGATCATCCATGCTTATGTTTTGATGAAGTTTTTATCTACTTTCCTCATAGATAACAACAGTGGATTAAAAAATAACTCTATACAGAGATAATTCACACACTCCACAATTAACCCATTTCAAATATAGAGTTCAAGACTTCACATTTAGTGATCACTTGTAGTTTGTTGGTTTGTTCCTAGAGAAGTTTTACATAAAGTGTAGAGGAGAGTGGTAAAAAAGAAAAGAATGAAGAAAAGATAAATAATAGAGAGAGCAAGGGAATGAGAGGGAGAGAATTGGAGGAAGGAAGGATAAAGTGAGGGAGGGGAAAAGGGAGGGAAACAGAGAAGGAAACAAAGAATGAAAAAAAAAATAACCAAAATTGGTGGCTCACACGCATAATCCTAACCTCTGGCAGGCTGAGATGTGTGGAATTCTTGAATGAGATGGTGCTGAGAACAGACAGAGCATGAGTCAGACCTTGTCTCTAGTAAAAAGTGTAAAATCATCTAAGCATTGTGACAGGCACCTGTAGTCCTAGCAACATGGGAGTCTCAGGGAAGAAGATTGTCTAAATCCAGGAGTTTGAGGTTGCTATGTTCTAGGCTGAGGCCACAAAAGACTAGCCTGGGCAACATACATATACCATATCTTAAAAATACCGATACACACAGCCTTTCACATTCAAACAAAGAAATCAACCAACAAACATTTTCATCATCTAAAAAGACCAGAATTACCTTGATGGTTCAAGGAAAGTACACATGCTTAAGACCTGTGAATCTATGACCAAATTGAGGCTGTATCCAGGCATAGCAAATTTGTAAGTGTCTCTCAAATGGATGTTTTGGGGTATGTGTCAAACTGGACCTTGAAATAACATCCCATGTGTGGTGCTATTCACGCAGTGGCAAGGGAGCTGGCCCCATATAACAAAGGTGCTGAGTTTGAACCCTGCCCTGGACAAATTGCTAAAAAATATAGCCAGGCATTTTGGTGGGTGCCTATAGTTCCTGCTACTAGAGAGATTAAGGCAAAATAGTTGCCTAAGCCCGTGAGTTGGAAGTTGTTGTGAGCTGTGATGCCAAGGCACTCTACCAAAGGAGACAAAGTGAAACACTGTCTCAATAATAATAATAATAATAAACTATAATTGGGTAGTAGCTTTCATATGAAAGCTATAAATTAGTTTCATAGTAGGGCTGAGAACATTGGATACTTTTTCTTCCATTCTTGAGATTCTTTGCTAAGAAGAATATGTTCCACCTCCATCCATGTAAACACGAAGGAGGTAAAGTCTCCATCTTTCTTTAAGGCTGCATAATATTCCATGATGTACATATACCACAATTTATTGAGGAGAGGGAGGGGGGAGAATGGGAGGACAGAGGGTGATTGGTGGGATCACATCTATGGTTCACCTTACAAGGGTACATGTGAATCTTTCTAAATGTAGAATATAAATGTCTTAACACAATAACTAAGAAAATGCCATGAAGGCTATGTTAACCTATTTGATTAAAATATTTCAATTTGTATATAAAACTAGCACACTACCCCATGACTGCATTAATGTACACAGCTATGATTTAATTAAAAAGAAAAGGAAAAAACAAATAGCATCCAACTTAAGTGTCTCCACTCAGTTGTTTTTTTTTTTTTTGTGTGTGTGTGTGTGTGTGTCTGTGTGTGGAGATAGAGTCTCACTTTGTTGCACTTAGTAAAGTACCATGGTATCACACAGGTCACAGCAACCTCCAGCTCCTGGGATTAGGCAATTCTTTTACCTCAGCCTCCTGAGAAGCTGTGATTACAGGCACCTGCCACAACGCCCGGCTATTTTTTTGTTGCCGTTTGGCTGGGCCAGGTTTGAACCCATCACCCTTTGTATGTGGAGCCAGTGCAATTCTCACCAAGCCAAAGGTGCCACACCCTTCTCTTCATGCAGTTTTATCAGCTATAATGCAGCTTGAGTCACACTGCTATACAAAATCTCAACTGTTGTGTCAGGCTAGTGCTGGGAATCTCAACCATCAATAGAATCAATAAGACACAAATGGGAGATTACTTCCCACAGAGACTGTGGATGGAGGGCTAAGAAGTGTCCTGGTTCAAAAGCTTGAGAGACATCAGCTTAGGTGAGAAGAAAGGGTCATTTAGTATATTTGACCAGAAGGTGAGATCCCAGGACACTATGGGATGAATTCACTATGTGGTCACCGTGGATGACATCACAATGGGTGTTTCTCTGGGTTACCATCTTTAAGCTTAACCTTATTCTTCCTAAGCATGTATAGTGGCTGTCTAGGTTTGTCATTGGGTTCAAACTGTTACAAAAGAGTGGGGTTCTTTTCTCCGCACTCAATTCCTGCTTCCTAAAGATTGTTTCTATGGCCAAGGGATTTAACAGCCCTTACTTTCTTTTCATTTCATGGATTTGTAAGCACGTGTAAGAGTATCATTTATACTTAGTGCTTCCCTGGGATGTTATAGACCAAGAAACACAACTCAAAGACTGTACAGTGATTTCATGGACCTGGCAGATACGTCACACAATTCTCAGTTTTGTAAAATCATGAGATTTTACTTCTTTCTCTAGAATAGGTTCATTTGGGTCAGTATGTTTCTCACTGAAAGTTCTATCTTGAAATATGTTGAGGCAATGTGTCCAGTAGTGCACTCTTTAGCTGCAATTATGTATGATATACATGAGAAATATCAACCTGTCTAGAAAGTTTCAACATTCTGGACCTCTTGGCCAGGTGGGTCCAAAATACTGTCTTCTTGGCCACATAGCAAGTAGAAGAGTTATGTTGGGCCACATGTTCTGTAAATAATCACTAATGAAACCTGATAAGCAAAGAAGATATCTGTGCATAATTGTGGTGATATCTGACACCACAGATATTTAAAACATTCCTGACATAATCCCTATGTGTCACCAGATCCTGAGAATTAGACACTCCTCAATGCCCCTGATAAGGTCATTTCTTAAGTAGAGATCAATGATTTTGCCACAAATAACTAAAAATTTTATATGTTCTGAGAGGCCATGGTGACCTGATACCCTGCGCTCACATGTTGGAAACAAGTCTGTGCAAGAGCAATACACTGTCAGTCCCAAACTCCCACCTGGTTTCTACTGAAATAGAAGAGGTAGTCAAGCATTGTGGTCTTTGCCTTTAGTTGCAGCTACTCTGGACACAGAGGTAGGAGGATCCCTTCAACCCAAGAGTTGGAGGTTGCTGTCTGCTAGGCTGAGGCCATGACTCTCTAGCCTGGGCAACAGAGCGAGAGTCTGTCTCATGAAAAATAATAAAAGAAAGAAAGAAAGGAAATTTCCTAGGCACCATTTCCACGAGCAAAAGTACGAGGAGTGGTCAGTAGGCACATGGAATATATAACTACATACAGGAAGAGATTTATTGTGCCCCTGGGAGGGGGGAACCATGAGTCAGGACAAGCATGTTTGGGATTGGTTCTTTAGGATATTGCCAGTTGATCTGATGGTCAGGGGTTGTCCAGAGATGTCTGGTCCCTGTCCTCAGACTTATGAGGGCAAGGGAATATTGGCCCTGATTGAAGGAGCCCAACAGAGGAGGTGGAGGGTATACTCTGGGTTTTTTGATGTATATATTAAAAGCCTTATTTGAGTCAATAATTCACTTTGTGGGAAATTTCCAGTTACTACAAGAATCTAGGATATCAAAGGGTCAGAGTTATGTAAAATACAAAGTGTAAATTAATAGAGGTTGTAGGAAAACAATTTCACTATGAGAGAAAATTTTCTTGGGTTGACAGCTAATCTAGAGGACAAATTTCAAAACTAGATCCATAGTCAAAAGTAAAAATTAGGGGTAATTTCCCTACCAATGGTTTTCTCCATTTATGTCTTTATACAGAGTCTCTCTCTCTCTCTCTCTCTTTTTTTTTTTTTTTGCTATCAGTAGAATACCCTGGTATCATAGCCCACAGCAATCATCAAGTGTTTTCATAAAGTGAAAGTATTCCATTATCTGGGACTCCAGGTACTTACATAAAATCTGGCCATTTTTTATTCTTGACAGATGGGGATCTAAGTGTTGTTCAGGCTTGCCTCCAATTCAGAAGCTCAGACAATCCAACTGACTGGGCCTCCCAAAATGCCAAGTTTACAGGCATGAAACACCACCACTGGCCACCAACCATAGCTTGAAAAATATCCCAATTTCAAAGTCTGCAGTAGTGGCTTACCCATGTAATCCTAACACTCTGGGAGGCATAAATGGATGATCCAAAGTAACTAGGCACTGTGGGGGAGCACATGAACTCCCAGATGCTCTGAAGGCTGAGCCAATAGGATTTGTGGAGCTCAGTAGTTTGAGACTGTGTTTAGCTATGATGAGGTCAGGGCACTCTACCAAGGGAGAATGAGTCAGACTCTGTCTCAGAAAAAGAGAAAATGACAACTTTGGTAGCATGGAACAATGTGCTTTCCATGTCAATTCATGGTAATCTGTGTATGAGCAGCAAGATAGGGTTGACTGCATCCTAAGTATTCCCACCAACTCAGTACTTACTATGCTGTGAGCCTTTTGAGCATCTCAAGTTCTGGAAAATATTGTCAAGTACCTTTATTGAAATAAGTAGTTCACACTTTGAAAGTGTACAATTCTATGTTTTGTAGTACAGTCACAGAAATGTACAGCTATCATCACAATCTAATTTTAGAATATTATCTTCCCCCACACTAAAAAGTCAATACCCACTAGCAGTCAATTTTGTCTTCCCAAGCACCCCACCACCTGCCCCCTACTCATGGCAGACAAACGGCCTTGTCCTGATGTTTTCTTCTGAGTTCAGTCATGCTCTGAGAGTTCTTTTGTAAGTGCCCTTGTTCCCTTATCATAATGATTTTAAGGTTTTATTCCTACTATAACATAAATGTGTACTTCATTCCTTTTGATTGTTGAAAAATATTCCATCATGTGAATATAGCATGATATATGTATTCAATCATCTCTAAATCCCATATGCAGTCCTGAATACGTTCCCTTCTCATCTAAGATTTTTAAAAGGTTTCATCACAAGATATGTTGCCTCTGTGAAAAGTCTTTTTTGTGTCTCTTGAGGTGACAGTGTGGTTTTTCTTATTGATGCAACTAATGTAGTGTGTTCTATTAGTTGTTTTTCCCATATTGAGCTAGACAGGCCAATGTAACAACCACTGGGGGAGTTTTTCACTTATTTCCCAGACAAGTGTGATGTTATCATGTTTCTCAGTCTGCTCTGAAAACCCATAGCTTCTGGTGATCTTTCTGCTTCAGCCTCTGAAATTGCTGATATTACATGTGTGATCTATGATGTTTATCGTTGCTTATCTTTTGGTGAAAGTTTTTGTCTATTTTACCCATAGGTAAAAGCCAATGGATTAACAAATAACAACTCTATTCAGATATAATTCACACATTCTACAATTCATACTTTTAAAGTGTAGCATTTAAGACTCCACATTCAGATCATTTGTATAGTTTGTTGGTTTGTTGCTAGAGAAGGTTCACTTAAGGTGTAGAGGAGGGTGGTAGAGGAAAGAAAGGAACAAAGGGAAGAAAACAATGGAGAGAGAAGGGAAATGAAAGAGAGAATTGGAGGAAGGAAGGAGAAAGTGAGGGAGGGTGAAAGGAGTAAAGGAGGGAGGTAAGGAAACAGTGAAGGAGAAAATAACCAAACATGGTGGCTCATACCTATAATCCTACTCACTGGCAGGCTGAGATGAGTGGACTTTTTGAATGAGAGTGTGCTGAGAATGGACAGAGCAAGAGTCAGACCCTGTCTCTACAAAAAAGTGAAAAATTATCTAGGCATTGTGACAGGCACCTGTAGTTCTAGCCACATGGGGCAGGAGGATTTCCTGAATCATAGAGTTTGATGTTGCTATGATCTAGGCTGAGGCCATGAAAGATTAGCCTGGGCTATATACAGAAACCATATCTCAAAAATACCCATACACACACCCATGCATAGGCAAATGAGAAATCAACCAACAAACATTTTCATCATCTAAAAAGACCAGAATTACCCTGATGGTTTAAGTAAAGTACATGTGCTTAAGACCTGTGAAACTATGATGAAATTGAGGCGGTAGCCAGGTATTTGTAAGCATCACTCAAATGGATGTTTCAGGGTAGGTGTCATACAGGTCCTTGAAGTAGTGTCCCATGGGCAGTGACAGTCCCTCAGTGGGTAGGACATTGGCCTCATATAACAAGGGAGGTGAGTTCGAACCCAGCACTGAACACACCAAAACAAAATACAGACAGATGTTGTGGTATAGTTTCAGCTACTCAGGATGCTGAGGCAAAGAATTGCCTATGCCCAGGAGTTGGAGGTTGCTGTGAGCTGTGATTCCATGGCACAGTACCAAGAGCTACAAAGTGAAACTCTGTCCAAAGGAAAAAATATATATAGGCCTACATAAGTGACCCCATGCAGTTTTGTCAGCTGTGAAGCAGCTTGAGTCACACTGTGGTACATAATCTCAACTTTTGCATCAGGCCAGTGCTGGGAAACTCTACAGTCAAGAGGATCAATAAGGAACAAATGGCAGATCACTTCACTGTCTGTAGATGGAGGGCTAAGTAGTTTCCTGGATCAAACACTTGAGGGACACCAGCTAAAGTGAGCAGAAAAGGCCACTTAGTATCTTTGACCAGAATTATAGATCCCAGGACATTACAAGATGAAGCAACTACATGGTGTCCGTGGATGACATCACAATGTGTGTTGCCCTGGGTTACCATCTTTAAGCTTATACTTATTTCTGCTAAAGTGTACTGGCTATCTGGGTTTGTGGTTTGGTTCAAACTTTTACAGAATTATGGGGTTCTTTTCTGCGCACTCAATTACTGCTTACAAAAGTTTGTTTGTATATCTGGCTTAGGGATTCAAGAACCCTTACTTTCCTTTTCATGTCATGCATTTGTAAACAAGTGGAAGAGCATGATTCATACATGTATTGTTGCCCTGGGATGTTATTGACCAAGAAACCAAACCCAAATATCAGACAGTGATTTCATAGACCTAACAATTATTTCACACAATTCTCAGTTCTACTTTTCATGAAATTTTACTTTTTTTTTTACTAGAATAGGCTTGTTTTTTTTTTTTTTTTTGAGAGGGAGCCTCAAGCTATCCCCCTGGGTAGAGTGCCATGGCATCACAGCTCATAGCAACCTCCAACTCCTGGGCTCAAGCAAGTCTCCTGCCTCCACCTCCCAAGTAGCTGGGACTACAGACGCTCTCCA
>CAUYQV010196927.1:0-24437 GCA_963574575.1 Galagoides demidoff | reverse complement strand
CCCAGCTACTTGGGAGGTGGAGGCAGGAGACTCGCTTGAGCCCAGGAGTTGGAGGTTGCTATGAGCTGTGATGCCATGGCACTCTACCCAGGGGGATAGCTTGAGGCTCTGTCTCAAAAAAAAAAAAAAAAAAAAAAGAGTTGGTTAACTCTGCTTCCTGGGGCCCCCAATCCAATCTCACTATACTAGATTTAATTTCCAAATTGTGGGAAATACTCATGGGGTGAAACCAGCAGAAGAACTCTGGGAACATTAATAATCAGAGTAGATCCACTCTTCCAAGGAATAACAAAGGGGATACAACAGAAGATTCTGTTGATAGACAAATGGCTGAATTGTCAGAAATAGGATTCAGAATATGGATGGCAAATAAGATGAATAGAATGGAGGAAAAGACAGAAATAGAATTCCAAAGAGTAGTTTAAAAGTTCTTTCAAAAATTAGTGAATTCAAAGACAAAATCACCAAGGATATGGACATAATGAGAAAATATATAGCAGAACTCAAAATGTGAAAAAGATATTCAAGAAGATTCAAAATACAGTAGAATTTCTCAGTAATAGAGTTGAGTAGGCAGAAGAAAGGATCTCAGAAATTGAAGACAACACTTTTGAATGATCCCAGGCATTCAAAGAGGCAGAAAAATGAAAAACAAGAACAAAACCTTCCCCAACAGAGTTGTGTGATCATTTCAAAAGACCAAACATCTGACTTTTAGGACTTCCTGAAGGAGAAGAGAATGGTCCTAAAGGCGCAGATGCTTTACTTCAAGATATTATGGAATACAATTTCCCAAGCATTGTAAGAGATATGTAAGTTCAGATAGTAGATAGTTTCAGAACCACAGCAAGACCCAATTCAAATAAAGCATCTCTTAGACACATTGTAATTTGCCAAAGTTAATATGAGGGATAAAATCCTGCAAGCAGCCAGACATAAGAAAACTATTACCCTCAAAATGAGAAATATTAGAATGAATGCAGATCTTTCAGCAGAAAATTGTCAAGCCAGAAGAGGATAGTCATTAACCTTCAATCTTCTAAAACAAATCAACTTTGAACCAGCATCCTTTATCCAGCTACACTGAGTTTTATTTGTGATGGAGAACTCAAATACTTTACTGACATACAGATGTTGAACAAATTTGTCATAACTAACTCTCCAAGAAATATTCAGACCCATCCTCCATAATGACCAGCACAATAGTCTACCACCAAAGTAAAGGGATCCAGAATTTATCAAACAAAACCTAACATCCACAATGGTGAAAACTTTAAATATGCACTGGACATTTGAAAAACATGACAGTCAAAACACTACCATACCTATCAATTATCTCAATTAATTTGAATGACTTAAATTGTCCTCTAAAGAAGAACAGGTTGGCTGACTGGACACAAAAACTCAGGCCAGATATCTGCTGCCTATAAGAGACTCACCCTACCTCAAAGGATAAGAAAAGACTCACAGTGAAGGGATGGACATCTATAATACAGGCAAATAGAAATTAGAAAAAAGTGAGGGATGCAATTTCATTTGCAGATACCATACATTTTAAATCAACCAAGATAAGGAAAGACAAAGATAAACACTACATATTTTTCAAGGGAAACACTCATCATGAAGAGATTTGAATAATCAGCATTTATGCATGCTAACTGATGTTCTCAATTAACAGATAGGAACAACTTGATATCTTCCTTCACCAGAATAGTTAAAGATATAAACACCCCTTTGTCCTTTCTGAATAGATCCTCCAAAAAGAAACTAAACAAATAAATAATCTATAACAAATGGATTTAACAGATATCTACAGAACATTTCATCCTAATAAAACTAAATACACATTTTTCTCAGCAGCCCATGGATCATACTCCAAAATTGATCATATCTTAGTACAGAGTCTAAACTCAACAAATTTAAAAGAATAAAAATTATTACTTGTATCTTCTTGGACCATCATGGAATAAAATTGGAACTGAACAGCAACAATAATCTTCATACTCATACAGAGTCATGAAAACTAAATAACTTTGGGCTGAATGATAGCTGGGTCAAAAATAAGATTAAGAAGGGAATCATTGAATTGTTGGAACAAAATGATAATGAAGATACAAATTATCAAAACCTGTCGGAGACTGCAAAGGCAGTCCTAATCAAGAAATTTATATGGTAGAAGCCTTTATCAAGAAAACAAAAAGAGTGAAAGTCAACAACCTAATGGGTCATCTCAAGAAACTGGAAGAGGATGAACAATCCAAACCCAAACCCAGCAGAAGAAAAGAAATAACCAAAATTAGAGCAGAATTAAATGAAATTGAAAACAAAAGAACCATTCAGAAGATCAATGAAACAAAAAGTTGGTTCTTTGAAAAGATTAATAAAATTGAAAAACATTTGACTAGCCTAACCAGAAACAGAAAAGTAAAATCACTAATAATGTCAATCAGAAACAATAAAGGAGAAATAACAGATACCACAGAAATTTAAAAAATCCTCAATGATTACTAGAAAAAACTCTATTCTCAGAAATATGAAAATCTCGAGGAAATGGACCAACAACTGGAAGCACATCACCTTCCTAGACACAAATAAAAGAATTAGAAAGTTTGAATAGACTGGTATCAAGCACTGAAATAGCATCAACCATACAAAATCTCTCTAAAAATAGAAGTCTGGGACTAGATGGCTTCACATAAGAATTCCAGCAAATGTTCATAGAGGAACTAGTACCTATATTACATGACCTTTCACAAAACCCAGAAAAAGAAGGAATCTCCCCCAACACATTTTATGAAGCTAATATCACCTTGATCCCCAAACCATGAAGGGACCCAGAAAAGAAAGAAAACTATAAACCAATATCATTAATGAATATCAAAGCAAAAATATTCAGTAAGATCCTAGAAAACAAAATTCAATGATGCATCAAAAAAAATTATACACCATGATAAAGTAGGGTTTATCCCACAGTTACAAGGCTGGTTCAACATACATAAATCTATAAATATCACATAAATCACATAAATAAATAAAATAAAAAAGATCACATGATTCTCTCAATTGACACAAAAAGGCTTTTGACAATATCCACCATCCTTTTTTGATACGAACACTTAAAAGAACAGGCTTATATGGGTTATTTCTTAAACTGATAGAGCCCATCTACAACAATCCCATAGCCAAAAATTGAAAACATTTCAACTCAGATCTGGAACTAGACAAGGATGCCCATTGTCACAACTGCTATTCAACATAATAATGGAATTTCTAGCCATTGCAATTAAGCAAGAGAAGGCAATCAAGGATTTTCAAATGGGGTCAGAGGAGGTCAAACTCTCACTCTTTGCAGATGACATGATCTTATATCTAGAAACTACGTGACTCAACTAAAAAACTCTTAGAAGTGATCAAAGAATATAACAGTGTCTTGAGATACAAAATCAATACTTGCAAATCAGTAGCTTACATATATATACCAACAATACTCAAGTCAAAAATATAGTCAAGGACTCTATTCCTTTTACAGTAGTCCCAAAGAAAATAAAATACCTGGGAAATTATCTAACAAAAGATATGAAAGACCTCTATAATGATAATTATGAAAGCCTGAGAAAAGAAATAGCTGAAGATGTTAACAAATGGAAAAACATACCATGTTCATGGCTGGGAAGAATCAACATTGTTAAAATGTCCATACTATCCAAAGCAATCTACAGATCTAAAGCAATCTCTACCAAAGAATCAATGGCATACACTAAAGAAGCTGAAAAAGAGTATTTCCTTTTAAATGGAATCAGAAAAACCCTTGAATAGCCAATACATTATTTAGACATAAAAGCAAATCAGGAGGCACCACGTTACCATACTTCAGGTTATACTACAAATCTATAGTGAGCAAAACAGCATGGTACTGGCACAAGATTAAAGTTGTAGATATATGGAACAAAATAGAGAATCTAGAGATGAAGCAGCCACATATTATCATTTGATCTTTGATAAGCCTGACAAAACATACACTAGGAAAAGATTCCTATTTAACAAATGGTGCTAGGAGAACTGGCTAGCAATGTATATTGAAACTGGACCCTCACCATTCACCACTAACAAAAATTGATTCTCACTAGATAAGACATTTCAACATAAGACATGAAACTATAAAAATACTTAAAGAAAGTGCAGGAAAAAGCTTGAAGATATTGGCCTATGAAAATATTTTATGAGCAGGATATCCCTGGCAATTGAAGCAACACAAAAAATATATTACCAGGATCTGATCAAGCTAAAAAGCTTTTGCACAGCTAAGGGCACTTCAAGTAAAACAAACAACTTTCACAATGGGAGAAGATTTTTGCATGTTATGATTCTGACAGAGGTCTGATAACTATAATCTACAGAGAACTAAAATTAATCAATAAGGAAAGAACAAAGAACCCCATGTCTTTGTGGGCAAGAGACTTGAACAGAAACTTCTCTGAAGATGACAAACTAATGGCTCACAAACACATGAACAAATTACCATCATCTTTAATCATCAGAGAAATGCAAATCAAAACTACTTTGTGTTATCACCTAATTCCAGTAAGATTAGCTTAAATCCCCAAAGCCCCAAACTGCAGATGATGGCATGGATGTTGAGAGAAGGGAACACTTCTACACTGCTGGTGGGATTGCACATTAATACAGACTTTTGTGAAACAAATATGGAGAATACTCAAGAAACTAAAAGTTGACCTACTGTTTGATCCTACAATTCCATTACTAGGTATCTACTCAGATGAACAAAAATCATTTTACAACAAAGACATTTGCACTAGAATGCTTATTGCAGCCCAATTTATAATTGTCAAGTTATGGAAGCAGTCCAAGTGCCCATCAACCCATGAATGGCTGGGGTTGTATATGTATACCATGGAATACTACACAGTCATAAAAATATGGAGACTTTTCATCTTTTATGTTTATCTGGATGGAGCTGGAACATATTCTCCTTAGTTAAATATCTCTAAATGGAAACAAGTATTCAATGTACTCAATACTATTATGAAACAACATATAAACACACATTCATACAAATAATAAAACACAAATATAGTTGAGAAAGGAGGTGAGAGGAGATGGAAGGGGAGGGGAAAGGGGAAGTGGAGGGAGGACATTTGATGGGATCTCACCTAATGTCACAATGCAAGGGTATATTTCAAAACAACTAATAGTATGTTATAAATGTCTTAACACAAAAATAGGTAAGGTGATGGTCATGTTAATCAGTTTGATTTAAGCATTCCACATTGTATATCAAATCATTACATTGTGCCCCATAAATATATACAGTTATGATTTAAACAGCCAGTAGAATGAGTTTAAGACTAATGCTCCTACTAAAATGGTAGAGATAGTTTTTCTCCACACAGAAACTAAGAATAAATAATGTTAACTTAAAACATTTTTAAATTAAGAAACAGCTGCTTAGTTCTCGTTTCCCATGCATGAAGCTGAGAAAACCACATCTTCTTATACCAACGATGTCCATGAATGGGGTTGCAGTTTTTGCTTTCACAAATTGAGTTTAAGCCACTGCTTACCTTTTAAGACTACATTTTATATGAATTTAATCTGATTAATCATACCTGTATAAAAATATAAACAAAATATATGTAATTATTTTTCTGCCTAGCTCTTACTCCATAGTAAGAGATGGAGATGCCCAATATACATACCTTATTCAAATTTCTTAATTCCATTGCTAGGGATACATGCTATAGAAAAAAAGTGGTTTCATAGCCAAACCATATCAAGTATGGAATATTCCATTTGTACTTCTGAAAAATTCAAACTGAACTCCATCATTAAAAAACATTATATACACACACCCCCACACATACATATCTTACATTATACTAGCAAAGAAACATAAACCTGGATTTTCATGTTACTTCTGTCATTTTTGATACAACTCATGAATCAGAAAAAATTAGTTGTGACCTCGCCTCCCAGTCAGATTCTCTGGTAACAAACATTCTAAGTGACTTCAAAAATCCAGGTTGGTCAGATCTTCATACAGGGGAAGGTCCAGGGTCACCAGTCTCTCCAACTGAGGAGGTAGAAAGGGGAGGGCCAGTGGCATTGTTGGATCCTGATTCCTGGAAGCCTGACATCCAGGAGACGGCAGAGAGACTAGGGACCTAGAAGAGGTGCTACTGCCAAGTCCTCTCACTCTGCAAATTTTTTTTTCAGAAGTGGGTCTACAGCCACCAACAGGTTAGAAACTCTGAAAAGTAGAACCATCTTTGGCATCTATCACTTGAAAGTCACTGCATTGGGGCCACTATCTAGTTACAAAATGTGTCCCATCAGAAACTCATTGCTGTCACCAGGAACCTGCCTCTACCTCTGTAATCTGGGAAGTATTCATGGATGATGCTTTTCTCAACTAAACCCGCACCCCACCACACAGCTGTTGTCAGGTCCATGAGGGGAGTGCTCTTTGCTTGGTGGCAGCACTAGCTCTTAATCCTCCCAGGTCCAGAGGGAGAGTAAAAGACAGGATCTGGATGATCAGAAACACAGTTGAAGAAACTGACCAGCATCAACAAAGGATGTTAGAGAATGCATGAGCAGAAGACTTAGATGAAGGATAGGCAATGGATACTACTGGATGGAAGAGGAATATTAGTAAAGGTGATAAGATAGCTTGTGCCTTAGGAGTGGGAGAAGATGCTATAGAAACTGAAGCTATAGAAAATCCTATTGTCTAAGAGTTTCAATAGCATAGGGAGGCCTTTTATATGAACAGCTCAAGAAAATCTCCTCCTCTTTTTATTTTAACCAAGCATGTTAAAAATTAGAATATGAATTTGATGAATAAGGACATAATAGGTGGCTCTTTAGAGTGAAACTAGATTCAACAGGAAAATAGCTAATTGCTGAAGTTGTTCACTCAGTAAAGAAAGTGAGCAAAGATGCTGTGGTCATGGGAATCTGTCAGTTTCTCTACTTTGGCCTTGCTATTGTGCCAGGCGGCAGTATATCAGAAAAGGAAATTCAAGAAGTAGAAAGATGAAGACTTTCATGATACTGAGGATGATAAATTCCTTGATTCAACTGGCTTGGTGGAGAATAAGCATCTGAACAAATTGATGAAGGATGGAAGTTAGATGAAAAGCAAAGTTAAGTGATGCTGAAAGGGAACTCACTGAAATCTCTGAGCGACTTCAGCCCTCAAGCAAAGTTCTATCAGGAGTCTTTAGACATGTTCATGTCAGAAATGAGATAGGGGAATGAATTTATTAGATGGCATGTCAGAGAAATTTTACTTAAGAAATTGGAACTGAGGAAAAACAACAGAGACGTAAAAATGTTGATATGTTGATAAAAATCATAAAGCCAGAAGAGATTCCAGAACTTAAAAAGATTGAAAATTAGACTAAAGATATTGAAAAGTAGGCCAAAAAGCTTCCAATGACTCTCTCAGCTATCATAAAAAGAAGAAAACACATTCAAATCAAAAACTAGAATTAAAAGTAAGTTACCTGCCAAGCACCAACAATTCTCTCTGATTCTAATAAAAATAAAAGATGACTCTGAAGTGGAGGAATAGGAGTCCTAAAAGAAGGAGAAAGAGGACAAAGTATAGAAAATACATGAGAAGAAAAATTAATAGAGGGTAGAAACAGCCAGCTGCACAGAAGTTAGAACCAGACGAATCAGTGGAGGGGATGAGGCCTTTCACAGATTTTACACGTTCTCAAGACACAGGAAACCACAATGTGTGACAGTGTGTTTCAGCCAGATGGAACAGAATCATTATTAACAAGAGATTTGCAAAATAGTTTTACCACACAAGGAACTCTGATAATCAGAAAAATGAATGTGAGAAAAACAAAGATGGGTTTAAGAAAAATAAAACTTCTAGTCCGAGAAAATTTCCAGCAACACTGAATATCCAAAGGACTTCAGCTACTGAAGGTCAAAGGGCAACAGCAGGACCCATTTTCATAACAATATTAGTATTGCTCACTTCAGAATCCCAAAGGAAGATCTTGGGGACCAAATAGCATGGCCTATTTGGGACTCTATATTAACTTCTTCTTTGGCAGAAGGAGTTCAGAAGAGCATCTGTACCATGAGGTGCCGGGTCTTTTTTTTCCACGTTCTTGGTTTCTCTGGTATGCTATGTTTATAATTCTACTTCTCATGTTTATGATTTCTTCCAGTGTTAACAATTTTGTAATAAAACAAAAGTAGGATATTTTCCTTCCAGATTACTAATATCTTTTGATAGAGGAGCAGATTCAGAAACTATATTTTCAAAATTTTCTAGTAAGAAGTGACTTGTTAGATATTCTGATTATTTGATTCAAAATGCTATGTAGTTGGGCACGGTGGCTCATGCCTATAATCCTAGCACTCTGGGAGGCTGAGGCAGCTGGATTACTGAGCTCAGGAGTTGGAGACAATCCTGAGCAAGAGTGAGATTCCATCTATACTAAAAATGAAAAAATGAGACAAGAGGATCAGTTGAGCTCAAGAGTTTGAGGTTGCTGTGAGCTAGAACACCACAACACTCTACCAAGGGCAATAAAGTGAGACTCTGTCTCAAAAAAAAAAAAATCCTATTTAAGGTAAAATTTGCCAATTATAGTGCTTATAATAGCTTAGTTTAGGAATAAAGAATTCCCAAATTCTAGAATATGAAAGATATTTCAGATAAATATTTTTAATGCACACTGTTTTCCATTAAAGAAAAATGGGTAACTCTTTTTCAGGGTTACTTGTAGAAAAGAACTGTGTAGTCAATGAGAGGAAAGATTCAGTGGATGAGAACGTTTGGGTATATAATGCTGCACTGAACTTGTCTTAACACATTTTTGAGGGCTGTCTTCCTTTTAATGAAGTGAAAAAAAATCTGCTGTTTCATATCTGACAGGAGATAGCATTTTATCAGGAAGTTTCAAGTTATATCCTGGTAATAAGCTTTTGAAAAACTCTCAAGAAGTGAAAAAATGGAGCTAAGCAAATGGAGATGACCTGGCTATAGAGCTATAATCACTTCCATAAGTTCAGAGGGTACTACAAATTTCATGAGTACTAGTAAATGCAGCATAATTCAGTTCCCAGATATATAGTCTTGGGCATCTTTAATTAGAAAACAAATTAGTATTATATAATACATACAGAATTTATCTTCATGCTACAAGGTGGTTGCAGCTAGGAGTTCTACTGATGTATATATTTTGTTTAGCTAGAATAGTGTTTGATTTAGTTGGTTTTAAATTTAGATTTAAATTGAGCATATATAATCTGTCTCAATGTTTTTCAAACTGTGAAAGCACCTACGGTGAAATTCACATTTACATTGGTATCCAGTCTCTCTCCCTCTCTCTCTCCCTATCTCACACACACACACCCTCCAATATAAAATAGCATTTGTTGCTTATTGCATTTTGTTCTGACATTTTCTATACCATTCTATTCCATTCATTTTTTATTTTTCACTTAGAAAGTATTGTCTGTGGCTGGCTG
Organism: Galagoides demidoff; assembly: GCA_963574575.1. Classification (NCBI taxonomy): domain Eukaryota; kingdom Metazoa; phylum Chordata; class Mammalia; order Primates; family Galagidae; genus Galagoides; species Galagoides demidoff. The sequence continues at coordinate 14,915 of CAUYQV010196927.1, read as the reverse complement.
AAGTCAATTTGAAGTTGGGAAACATAGCCTATTCTTCTTACCTTTGGAAAATGTCACACATTTCGTCACCTAATTTGCCCTTAAAGACATTTGGGTTTCTGAATATTTAACTAGATTATAAAAAATATGAAAACATTCTCAGAAACTTCCCAAGTGACTAAGAATGTTAGACAAGGAGGGAAGTCTTAGATTCAGAAAGGCTCAGATACATGATATACATGTTACTATTTAGTAATAAGCACTTGGATCACCAGTGCTTGAGAATTGGTGAGCATGCTTTTCCCTGAAAGAATAGAAAACCCAAATATAATTAGCCTTAAACAGCAGAAATGTTCATATTAAAGCAAACCAACTCTCATTACTCTGGTCAGTTAAAAAAAAATATATATATATACACACTCATAATATTTCATCCTAGATTAAATTATGGAAACATTTACTATATCTTCAGCACATATCTAAAAAGTTGAAATGATAAAAATATTTAAAAATTCCTGACATATTTTATGAACAGTATGTGAAACAAAAGATTTGATATTAAAAATTCATCTTCATACAAGGACTAAATTTTCTATGTGAACATTCAAGAATAACAACCATGGGAGAATTTTGCTTCCTTATAGAAAATTTCAGAGCACAATTACAGCATGAATATTTTATTTACTTAAATTAATATGAAACTGCAGATGATTTGGTTACATTGTTTACATTTGTTAGGTAAATTCCAAGTTCGAGTTATGCCCTTTACCCAGGAGGTGTGCCATGTACCCTTATATTTTGCCTCTTAGGTGAGAGGACACCAATCCTCCCCCCCCTTGAGTTTAAGAGTGTTTTCTCCTGTGTAGGCATAAATTTGTTCATCTACCGGTTTCATATTAATATCGAGTACACTGGTTACTCCATTCTTGTAATATTTTACAAAGTAGAATGTTCTCCAACTCCATTTAGGTTAATCCAAAAGATGTACCCCAATTTCATGAGTGCATATCAAGTGTAGAAGTGATACATTCCATTAAATATTAATAGTTGTGTATTTTTCTTATGTGGGTTCCACTTTCATAATTTCCCAGTGAGTTATCTGGGAAACCACCTTGCCTACATGGTAACTAATTAACTTGTGAAGAATTAAAAACTCAACCGGAGTGATTTTTTTTATAAAACACACAAGCTTTCCTTACAAACTACTATTTTTTAAAGTCAATCTAGTTGCTTTGTGTCACTGAAGATCACATTTAATCTTAATCAATACTCGTTTATACAGTGGAAAATTAAATTAAATGCACATTAGAAATCAATATTTTAAAAAAGTCTAATTTTAATTTCACATTTTTGATCAAATTAAAAGAAACAGTATAGAATCAGGAAAGGCAATGTAAATGATGGATTAGCAAGCTGACTCTTGCATGATCACGTTTTATATTGTTTCCCAATACTGGCTTTGCCACTTGGTGGACTCTGTAATGATGTTGGCCAAATTGCACACTTTCACTAAACCTTGGTAGGGATCATTTTATAAGCAGATTACAATGATAAAAAGAAATATTCCTTTTAAAATGCTCAGTACATTGAAATGATAAATAGTAGCTGTTACCATTACTGTTGTCATCAGGAGGTGTAATAGCAGTAGGAACAGGGTCACCATTTAGCTCTCTTACCTAAGTCTATGTATCCTATGTCTATGACTTTCTAGATGGCTTTTGCTTTTTATTACCTTTATTTAAGTTAGACAGCTCCTCATACATAGTGAAGTAGTTACCATGGTCAGTAAATTAACATATTCGTTTCCATTGGAGGGATTATTTTTGGTGGCAAGAGCACCTAAAATTGATTCTCATATGTTTTAAATGATTTAAATGTCTTTCAAGTAAAAAGAAAAGAATTCATTTAATTACCAGATAAATTATTTTTAACTGAAAATTGATAATTTATATAATAGCCATTTATTGGATTTATGACACAATTCTATGTTTTAATTCAAATATATTAAATGCTAAATATATCTCCTTCATGTTTACTAGACGTGACATTTTAAGTGTGGTGTGGAAAATTACAAGTACAAAGATTTTAAATTATAGTATATTCTGAGAAAATGAAAAAATGATTTACTTGCAGAGAGTTGAAGACAACGTTATATTAGGAGAATGGGACGAAGTTATAGAGGGACCTAATTTTTCAATAGGGGAGACTGCAACTGTAATGCCATGATCCTCGTTACCTCTTTCCTCTCCCATTACATGCTTTCCATCCATTTATTCAACAAATATTTATTATATATTTATTTATTTACATGCTCATGGTCTTTATGCCTTTTTCAAACTCTTATATGTACATAATAGCTGCATGTATTTCTGGGGGTATAATTGGTGTTTTTATATAGTCATAAGATATGTGACTAATTTGATAATATATTAATCAATTCAAGGTAATTGGAGTATCCATAACCTTAAGCATTTATCATTTCTTTGTGTTAAGAACATTCCAATTCCACTTTTTAAATTATTTAAAAATATAAAATAACTTATTGTTAACTAAAGTCACCTTGTTCTATTATATTTTTATATGCTAGATCTTTATCATTCTCTCTAACTGTATTTGTCCACCCCTTTACCATCTTTAACCTACACTTCCTGCTACCTTTAGCAGGTTTTGGTAACAATCGTTCTACTTTCTATCTCTATAAGATCAATTGTTTTAACTTTTAGCTTTCATATACAAGCGAGACTATGCAAAATTTGACTTTCTGTGCTTGGTTTATTTCATTTAAATGATGTTCTCCAGTTCTATGTGTGCTATTACAAATGACAGGATTTCATCCATTTTTATGACGAATGTTCCATTGTGTACATACGCCTATACCACATTTTCCTTGTCCATCAATCCACAGCTGGACACTTAGGTGGATTTCAAATCTTGGTTATTACTAATAGTTCTGCAATATCCATGGAACTGCAGACATCTTTTTGATATATGATTTTCTCTCTTCTGATATGTTTCTAGTAGTAAGATTGCTGGGTCACATGGTAGTTCCACTTTTCGTTTTTCTGAGGAAACTTCATGCTGTTCTCCATAGTGGTTATACTGATTTACATTCCTGTCAGAAGTACGTGTGAGAGTTTCTGTTTCTCCATATCCTCTCCAGAATTTGTTATTGGCTGTAATTTTTCTCAGTCTGGCTAATGGTTTTTCAATTTTATCTTTTCAAAACATCAACTTTTCATTTGGTTGATCTTTTCAAATTATTTTTTTTTAATTTAATTTATTTCTGCTGTGAACTTCTTTTCTTCTACTGATTTTGGGTTGGTTGCTCTTGCTTTTCTAGTTTTTAAAGACAGTGTATTAAGTTTTTGGAAATTTTTTTATTTTTACACATTGGCCCTTATTGCTGTAAACTTTCATCTTAATATGGCTTTTTCTGTGTCTCAAAGGTTTGGCACATTGTGCTACCAGTGTTCTTTGCTTTAAGAAATTTTAAAATTTTCTTCTTATTCTGTTCATTGGTCCACTGGCCACTCAGGAACATATTATTGAATTTCCTTATATTTGTATAGTTTCTAGAGTGCCTCTAATTGTGATCTACTTTTATTCCATTGTGGTTAGAAAAAATACTCAATATGATTTCAGTTTATTTTTTAATTTTTGAAGATCTGGTTACAATGATCCATATCTAAGAACATGTATTTTTTTTTTCATGGAGGTATACGGCTGCCAGTGTGTTATTTTCCAAATACCGTCTAATTGACACTATCAGATGTTATATTTATTTATGGTGACTTGAGGAAGCAGTGAATATCAACCTATCTTGCAAAGCTAGGCATTTAATATTATATAGAAGTCAGGTAAGCATCCTTACTTGATTATTAAAGATATACTCAAGTATTATTATTATTAAGGATATATTCACAGCCTTGGTGACACCTCATACATCACCTACTGCACTTTAAAATCGGCCTACTGCCTTGCCCGACGTCAGCAGCTGAGATGTGGAAGGGCCCAAACCTTGCTTTCTATTTTCTTAACAAAAATATAGTCCCTTATTTATTATTTTGTTTTATCCCAGCATGGCTTTTACAATGTCTCCAAAGAAAACAGAACCTCCTAAAAAAGAAAAATTATGGATATTATGGATAAAGGAAGATTGTTCAATACAATGTGGACAGATGACTACTTTATAGCTGAGGCAAAAAGGAGGGCATTCCATTTAATTTGTAGAGAATTTGCACAAGTTTTCAAAGACTATAATTTTAAAAGGTGCCATATGTAACAAAATCCTGCCAAATTTGATATGTCTGAAGGATTATGTCATAAAGACAAAATAGCAGACATTAAAAAAAGAAAAAAAATCCTCTCAACAAATATTTTTTTAAAAGTTATGTCAGATGAATTCCAATGCAAATCCAGTTATGTTGTAGCATATTTAATAGCAAAAAATCAAAACCATTTACTGATGTTGAGTTTATTACACAATGTAGAGAAAACATGGAAGATGTAATGTGCCCTGAAAAAAAGGGGATATTTCTAAAATCAGTTTGTCTCATCTGATCATATATAGGCAAACTGGAGAAACTGGAAAATCTAATAAAAACAGTATGGAAATTAAGGCTGCAAATTTTAAATTTTATACTTTGGTGACAGATGACAGCACGGATTCTACAAATACAGCTCAACTTGCCATTTTTACTAGAGATATTGACGACAAATATTATGTCACTAAAGAAATTGCTCTTTAAAAGCCATTAAAAGACACAACTAACTTTAAGGATTTACATGAAGCAATAAAAACAAAGCAATTTTCTTTATCTATTGTCATCATGTCTGGTACAGTTACCAAATGGTTCCCCAGTAATGGTAGGAAAAAGAGAAGGACTTATAACATTGATAGGAAATAATGCAATTGCTACTCCAAACTCACATTTGATGAAGTATCATTGCTTAGTATATCAAGAAAATTTATGCACAGAAGTTTTAAAAATAGACAACATCTTGAAGTTGTCATTAAGACTGTAAATTTCATAAAGGCCAAGGGATTGAATCATTGCCATTTTCAAGAATTCCTTGAAAGTAATGATGCTGACTATTATTTATGTTTTGGAAATAAGATGGTTAAGAAGAGGCCAAATGTTAAAAAGATTTTATTTATTTATTTATTGAGACAGAGTCCCACCCTATGCCCTGAGCAGAGTGCAATGGTACCATAGCTCACTGCAACCTCAGACTTGGGCTGTGGGCATTCTGCTGCCTCAGCCTCCAGAAGCTGCTGGGATTACAGGCACTCCCCATGGCGACTGCCTGGGTTTTTCCATTTGTTTAGGAGTCAGGGTCTCATTCTCACTCAGGCGAGTCTTGAACTCCTGAGCTCAAGCAATTCTCCCTCCTTAGTCTCCTACATTGCTGGAATTACAGGCATAAGCCACCGCCCAGCTAAAAAGATTTTATGATTCGTGACAATATCAAGTGGTTTATGGTATCAAAAACAAAATTTGTGTCAACACTTGATGATGAAAACTGACTTACAGATTTAGCATTTTTAGTGGATTTAAGCCTCACTTAAATGCTTTAAACAGGTGTCTGCAGGGTGAAAACCAACTCATCAAAGCAATGTTTCAAACTATGAAAGTGTTCCAAATGAAAACGAAATTATGGCAAGCTCAAATAAGGTAAGTAATTATATGCTTTTTGACATATTCACTAAAACACAGCCCCATGTATGATGAAAAATATACAGTCTTGCTCTTTGATTTGATACAAGAACTTGAAAATACATTTAAAGATTTCTAGGAAAATAATCAATATTTTGGTGCATTTGTGACTCCATTTTTGACATAAAGATGTTACCTGCCAAATTCCCCTGGAATGCATAGAGCTGACATTAAAGTGGAAGAAAAATTTGATCATGTGTCTTTACTAGAATTTTAGAGACCCTATCTTCCCAGAGACAAATATCCCTCACTTCATAATCATGCTATATTCATGTCATTGCTTTTTGGCAACACCTATATTTGTGAGCAAATATCTTCAGGAAGGAAACACATTAAGAATAAAATTAAGGGGGGGTGCCTGTGGCTCAAAGGAGTAGGGCACTGGCCCCATATGTCAGAGGTGGAGGGTTCAAACCCAGCCCCAGCCAAAAACTGCAAAAAAAAAAAAAAAAAAAAAAAAAAAGAAAAAAAAGAAAAAAAGAAAAAGAAAAAAATTAAGGGTGATGTCTGTGACTCAGTGGGTAGGGTGCTGGCACCAAATACCAAGGGTGGTGGGTTCAGACCCAGCCCTGCCCAAACTGTAACAAAAAATAGCCAGGCATTGTAATGGGCACCTATGGTCCCAGATACTCAGGAGGCTGAGGCAAGAAAATCACCTAAGCCCAGGACTCGGAGGTTGCTGTGAGCTGTGACATCATAGCACTCTACGGAGGGTGATAAAGTGAGACTATCTCTAAAAAAAATTAAATTAAATTAAATTAAACCCAAAATATCTGATGAGCACCTTGATAACTCACTGAGAATTGAAACTACTTTCATAAAAGCAGATAATCATGCATTATTTTCTCAAATACAATGTCAAATATCCCTCAGATTTGTGCTTTCCACTTTTCTTTTACTTTTATAACAAAAACTATTTTAAAAACCGGAAGATATTTTATTATATAGATACGTACATTTTTCTATATTAGTAATCACAAACTTTGGACATGATTGATGATTTCAAAATACCATCTGAATGGCCTGCTGTGTAATTGGGATTATTATGTGAAGACTTTTTTTGCTTATTTATAGTGGAGGATATCATCAAACTTATGCATGAACTTTGTGTTTTTTTTTTGCTTATCAGCTTTTGTTAGTATTTGTGTATTTAATATGTGGCCCAAGACAATTCATCTACTTCCAGGTGGCCCATAGAAGTCAAAAAATTGTAGATTTCCAGTCTGTATGATCTGTCCAATCCTGAAAATGGATGTTGAGGTTTCTAGCTATTATTGTATGGGCATCTATCTCTTTCTTTCACTCTGATAGTTGACTTATTTCCTGACTTTTTGATAATAGCTATTCTCACTGGAATTAGGTGGTATCTCATTGTGGTCTTGTTTGCATTTTCCTGATGATAGAGTTATTGAGCATTTTTTTTTTATATGTTTGGTCAAGTTTGTCTTCCTTTGAGAAGCTTCTGTTCATGTCATTTGTCTACCTTTTTATGGGACTGTTTGATTTTTTTCTTGCAGATTTGCTTGAGTTCTTTATAGATTCTGGTTATTAGCCCTTTATGAAATGTATAGTGTACATATATTTTTTCCCATTTTCTAGATTGTTTATCCACTATATTGATTATTTCCTTGGCTGTGCAGAAGCTATTTAATTTGATTTGGTCCTATTTGCTAATTTTGTTTTTGCTGTAATTGCCTTTGGGGCCTTCTTCATAAATTCTTTATCTAAGCTGATGTTTACAAGAGTTTTCTTCTAGAAGTTTTATAGTTTTCAAGCCTTAGGTTTAAGTCTTTTATTCACTGTGAGTTAATTTTAGTGAGTGGTGAGATGCGTGGATCTAGTTTCAGTTTGCTACATGTAGCTATCTAATTTTTCTAGCACTATTTATTAAACACGATTCTTCCTCCAGGGTATGTTATTGTTCTCACTTTGTTGAAGATGGTAATAGGATGATGATTTGTATCTGTGTTTTCTGTTCTAATCCATTGGTCTATTTCTCCGTTTGTGCCAGTACCATGCTGTTTTTGCTAATACACCCCTTAGTAAAACATGAAGTCTAATGATGTGATATCTCCAGATTTGTTCTTTTTGCTTAAGGTTACTGTGGTTATTTGAAATCTTTTCTGGTTCCATCTAAGGCACAGAACTATTTATTCTAGATTTGTGAAAAATAACATTGGTATTTTAATGGGGATTGAATTGAATTTATAGATCACTGTGGATAGTATAAGCATTTTAACAATGTTGATTCTGCTAAACTGTGAGTCTAGTACATTTTTCCAATTGTTTACATCTTCTGCAATACTCTTCCTTAGTAACTTGTACTTCACCCTGAGACACTTTTTATCTTCTGGGTTAAATATTTTCCTAGGCATTTTATTTTCTTTTATGCTGTTGTGAAAAATATTGAGTCTATGTGGACACAGAAAGAAATGAACACTTATATACTATTGGTGGAACTGCAAACTGGTACAATCTCTATGGAAAGTTGTATGGAAATTGTCCAAGGACTAAAAATAGACCTACCATTTGACCTAGCAATCCTACTATTGGGTACTAACCCCAAAGAACAAAAATTCATTTTATCAAAAAGACAATAACACTGGAATGTTCATTGCAATACAATTCACAATCAAAAAGATGTGGAATCCACCCAAGTAGATTCCCATCAATATATGAGTGGATTAAAATAATGCCATAAATGTATACCATGGAGGGCTATTCAGCCATAAAAGTAGTGAACTAATACTTTTTGTGATAATCTGAATGGAACTGGAAACTATTCTTGCAAAATATCACAAGAAGGGAAAAAGAACTACCACATGTGCTCACTATTGAATTGGAACTAATCAACACCCATGTGAACATTTGATACTAATATTCAATGGAGACCAAGCAGATTAGAAGGGCATGAGAAGAGAGGTAAATTTATGACTAACAAGTACAACACACCTATCTGGGTGATGGACACACTTATAATTTTGCCTCAAACTATACAAAAGCAATTCACATTACCAAAATATTTGAATCCCCATAATATCCTTAAATCTATTTTAAAAGATCGCAATTTGAAAGTCTTTATTTGAAAGATCACATGATCTATCACTCTGGGATTGGTCACTGGAGCTTTAGTTTGTTTGGTGAGGTCATGTCTTCCTGGATGTTCCTAATGGTTGTGGATGTTTTTTGATATCTAAGCATTGAAGAGTTGAGTATATATTTTAATCTTTATAGTCTTGATTAGTTTATAAACATCTCTCTTGAGAAGGCTTCAAAGAAAATTGTATTGTATTCAAAGAAAACTGGATTGTAATCTAATCTTTGGTCACTGTAGCCATATCAACAGTAGGGCACTCCACAAAAGCACCATGAGAGATGCATGGTGGTACTGCCGTGGTTGGCTGGTTTTTGGTTCTTATGAAGGTGCTTTCTTGTTTGAATAATCATTTAATTTAATTTAATTTCCCTACATGAGAATTATCACTGGAGTATTCTATTTGGCTATGTTGCTTCAGCTTTGAATGACTCTGAAATATTTATTGAGCAATTATTATATGTTGGTCATATTGTCTTTGAGAGATATAATGCAGGTCAGGGTAAATACACAGAGAGTAAGAAGTAGAGAGGGTTAAAATAATAGCTATGGAACTATCTCTGATGGGACATTTTTACAGAGAAAAAACCTTAGTTAAATAAAAGAGAGGGATGTATAGGGGGAAGAGAGAAGAATGCATATGTCTGAGGAGGCAGAGGGATAGCATGACTTATCCTTGCAATGTCTGCTTTTCCCTGGATTTATATATCATTGCCACCACTGGCATCATTATATTCTTACAAAACTTTACTGCTTTAATCGCAATTAGTTGATCCATGGTGGCACCTGACTGAAATTGGAACAGTCAGAATTCTTCTCTGGGATTTTTTAATACATCTAAGTGAGAAGAATATCAACTCTGTCTGCAGTTATGGGACCTGTAAGAGAGAACAGAATTAAGCATCTACAGCATCATGGGCATGTTACCTACCACAGGGGGACAGTTAGCATACAGTGAAAATCAGCAAGGAAACATAAAACTACACCCAAATAAAAGACCAGAAGATTCAAATCCATGTTTCAGTGTTCCTGATACCTGCTTACACCCAAACTATATTACAATTTGATTTATAAGCTTTTTAAAAAATCATAATCACATTTATATTGTTTCAGATTTCTATTATGTACAACCAAACAAGTTCACAGGAAAAGCCACTAAATGAAGTGAACTATGGAAATTTAAAAGCTGCTATTAGTGTATAGCTTGTAGAGTTTGACAGGAACCAAAAATTGAGATATAAGTATATGTTTTCCAAAGAAAGAAATAAAAATATTATGTATATTATTTAAAAAAAGAACTTGATTGGATGTGCATGGATTTTCTAATTCTGGACTCAATAGTCAAATTTCCCATTTGGTCAAAGGCAGAGCTGAGCAACCACAAGGTCCCCAAATAGTTGACTCCCTTAGCACGTGGTATGGAGCAGCAAAACCCGTGTTGTATAAACAGGCTGGCTGGGCCAGAAAGCAAACACACAAGAAAGACACTGCCGCCCCCTAGGGGCAGTAGAGAATGAAATATTCAAGAAAATATACTTGTTACTTGAGAACATGACATGTACAGGGTGTCCCAAACGTCATCATACATAAATTTATAAGGAAAATAGGAAATTGTAGTTAAATATAGCTTTATTTACAAATAGTCATTAAAAATTTTATAAAATACTTCTCTATGTATTGATATATAAATGTGAATATATAAAATATATTGGATATAATACAAAATATAATATGAGTTTGTTAATTTTTCTTATTATAGTGAACTTTGGGGCACTCTAACTATATCCTTGAAACTGTAGCATGCAGTGGTTAAGACTGTGGATTGACAGAATTTGAATCTTATTCCTTTATATCTTAGATAAGCTATTTAGTTTTCTGGGTATAATTATATGAATGTTTAAAGTGAAGAATGATGTTATCTGCACTCGTAATTATTATAAATGTTATATGAAGTAAGAGTGAAATACAATAGACCCTCCATAAGTTGGACACCCAAGGGACTGTGTAATAAACTGTTCAACACATATGTGGTACATGTCCTGTCCATGTAAATTAGGTCAACTTAAGAAAGTGGTCCATGTAGGGAAGTGGTCAACTATGGAGGTTCTATGGTATTTGATCTATTATTACATAAAATGTTTTGTGTGCCATTTAATTTTTAATTTAATGACAGTTGTCAAAATTGTGCTTAACATGTTATATACACTTTATACAGAAAATAGTTCAGTATTTATTTTCTTGAAATCTAATTATATTAGACTCAGACTCATTACATTTTCTGGCCAGTGAAATTCAATCTGTCATTACTTGCACTCCATTAGAGCCTCCAAGGTTAAATGAAGATTTCTCATATTGATGTACTTATTGTCTAAGCTTTATTTTTTTGAGATTTGAGCCTCTCACACATCCTCATATTTCATTGTCTTTGCTTAGTTTAGGGACCCCCTATACTTAGGGTCTATACTCCCTAGGTGCTTGATGAAAACTTTTCCCCACCAGGAACATCTGCCATCAACCTGGAGAGCTAAAACTACATGGCCCTTCAGCCTCTATCATCTACTGACTCTATAGAATTACACCTCTCAAGTAGCCATGGGTGTTCCTCTCCTGCTGAATGCTTCAACCACTCATCTCTTTAGACCAACATACAGATATTTTTATCCAAAGGCACAGAGAAAAATTGAAAGAGAAAAGTGCGGTCGCCATGTTGCCCATTGGTTGACTTCTTTAGCTTTCATCCTGCAGTAAAAATCTTTGCTACAGAGAATTTCCATGTGTTTGATTGAATTCTTAGAATTGCAAAGAGGATATATGAGTGAAAATTTAAAAAAAAATCTAAGCAGAAATAAGTAGATCTATGAATTATTCTGACACAGTAATATGTTATCTTTCTTATAGATTCAAAACAATAATAGAATGATATTTTATAAATATAGAACAATACAGAATGATATTTTATAAATATATTCAGTTTTGATTATTTTTACAGGGTGTAGTAAGAAAATATATACTTATATTTTAGATGAAATATAGAATTAATGTTCAGAGAGAAATATCTTTTGGGGGATTCATTTTTAATTATTATGGATACACAATGGTTGTACATATAGGGTACGCATGATTGATACAGGCATACAATGTGATTCCTATCACAAAGAAATAATAAAAACCTAAAGTGTTGGATAGGATTTTATCATTTCTTTGTTATAGGAATATTCCAATTCTACTCTTTTAACTATTTTAATATATATCCTAACTTATTGTTGATTATAATCATGTTGTGATGTTTACAAGTATTATTGATTTCTGTCTAACTATCTAACTGTAATTTTACACCATTTCTGCCATTTTAGATGAAAATCTTATTAATCAAAATGATACTTCATAAATATTTTCAGTTTTGATTATTTTACAGTGAATAGTAAGAAAATATATACCAAACAAAAATAAATATGTACCTAATAAAATGGAGACATTTTAAAATTGATTTTTAGAATGGCTTCAGTCCAGTGTTTTGAGTTCACTGTGAATTGGAACCTAATTTTAGCGAGCTGACAAAAGATCCCTGCTATAGTATCTATATATAAATTGTATCCAAACCAGTTATTTTTCTTTGAAGGGGGATGCTCATATTTCTTAAAGGAAAAAAAAAAAACTAAACTTTTAAAAATATATTTTAATCCTTGATTCTTTAAGCTGTTCTGAGAAAACAGGATGCATTTTAAACTAACCAAAAGGGAAAAACAAACTAACAACAAAACCAACTCCTAATATCAGCTAAAGCAGAAAGTTCCAAGTCATTGAAACCTACTTATTATATGTTTGAGAGATTCTTAGAGCTGCATAAAGCTGAGTATTAATACATGGGCAAGCATGAGACAGACAAGACAGATGTTGCATTAACCAAAATTCACTGGAATTGGAGAGCAGCTGTGTGGTTTGAGATGGCCATTCTAGCACATAATTTATACAAGGACTGAAATAGATGATTCTTTATATTTTATAAATATTAAGGATAAAAAGCTAAATTCCACTGTAAGTCCTGGCTAAAATCAAATTACATCCCCATAACAAAAGAGCAGTCAATCATAATATGTGAGAATTAAGGTTTTCCCCAGCCAATAAATCCTAAATTCTAAGCGTCAATGGAAATGTAAATCATCTAACCACCATTTTAAATCTAATATATCTTCATTAACATAAAAGTATAGATAGACAATCCAATGCAAATTCCACCTCAATCATAATTCAGAACAGAGCTATTAATTCACAAATGACTTCTAAATTCTTGACTGTCAAGAAAATTAATGCCTTGACAGATCTACCCAATTGCAGTGGAAAAGCAATGGGAGTCCATAGGACTAGATGATCTCAGCATCACTGTTCACCAGTCATGTTTGAGGGGTAAATTTTCTTAAATTTCCTGATCTCTCATTCTCCCAAATCTAAATGTGGAATATCTGTATTTGCCATCTCAGCTCTTCCCTACTCATTTCTCATTTTTCTTATCTCTCTTGGAACCCACACTGAATAAAGCTTTCACTTCACTATAAGATCTCATATTAGAATAATTAATCATGTCCATAATACCAAATGTGAGGATCAGATATCCATCCAAACATGTTTTATTTGTTTGTGAATAACCTTTTACAAAGAGAAACTCATTTAATTTGATTTTGCAAGACACCACTATTTGTTGGTGGAACTCCTACTTCATTAGTGATACTCAATCTTCTTTTCAAATTCTTTTCTTTTTTATGAATTTAAAAAAACCCCAAAGTATCCTGCAGTTACATATTAAGGAACATTTTGCTTTACATTTTGAGAAAAAAAAAGCAAAGGACTGGAGATTTTATAGTGCCTGCAGTATAAGTTACCTTGGCATTACTTCATACAAGTCAGTAGACCTGAGAATCCAGGGTCAGAGAAAAACGATGGTTTGTTACTCAGAGCAGTAGCAACAGCTGGAATAACATTGATGTATCAGTTATCTCACCCCCTATTTCCACAGGGCAATGTGATGAGAGTAGGCCTTTGTCTATACACACAGTGACTGTACAGACACTAGGAGAAAAATACTGATATTAGAAAGTACTAATCTTTATGTAGGAGGCTATTAGCAAATCTGCCCATCCTCCCCCACCTCCAAAAAAAGAAATTATTTTAATTATCCTGGAATGTAATGAGGGAAATACTGTTTTTACTATCCTGGAATGTAGAAAATCTATTCAAAGAGAGATATCTTTTTTGGAGCGGAATTTATTTGCTTTTAATTATTGTGGGTACATTATAATTATTATGGGTTATACATATAGGGTACTTGTGATATTTTGATACAGGCATACAATATGGATTAATCAAATCAGGATAATTGGGGTATCCAACAATTTAGATGTTTATCATTTTCTTGTGATAGAAATATTCAAATTCTATTCTTTTAGTTACTTTAAGTTATACTCTAACTTATTACTGATTATAGTCACTTTGTGATGTTTTCGAGTATTGTTCATTCTATCTAACTATCTAACTATATTTTTATAACCCTTAATCACCCCCTCCTTTATTCTCTCCCCAAACTGCAATTCAAGCCTCTGATAACCATCATTCTATTCACTGTTATCATGATATCAATTGTTTTTTAATATAATCTCTTATATTCCCACATAAGAGTGAGAGTGTGTGGGAATGTCATTCTATGCTTGGCTTATTTCACTTACCATACATTCTCCAGTTCTCCCCACATTGTGCAGACTACAGGATTTTATTCTTTTTTTGAGGCTATATAATTTTCCATTTGTTATATGTACCACAATTTTGTTTCTTTGTTTTTTATTCTTTGGGATTCATTTAGGGTACCAAGAATTAGATTACACTTATTGCATTTGTTAGGTAAAGTATCTCTGGCTCAGCGCCTGTGGCTCAATCGGCTAAGGCGCCAGCCACGTACACCTAAGGTGGCGGGTTCGAATCACCAGCCCAGGCCGCCAAACAACAATGATGGCTGCAACCAAAAAATGGCCGGGCGTTGTGGCGGGCGCCTGTGGTCCCAGCTACTTGGGAGGCGGAGGCACGAGACTCGCTTGAGCCCAGGAATTGGAGGTTGCTATGAGCTGAGATTCCATGGC
>CAUYQV010196922.1:0-10931 GCA_963574575.1 Galagoides demidoff | reverse complement strand
GTGCCTGTGGCTCAATCGGCTAAGGCGCCAGCCACATACACCTAAGGTGGCGGGTTCGAATCCCCAGCCCGGGCCCGCCAAACAACAATGATGGCTGCAACCAAAAAATGGCCGGGCGTTGTGGCGGGCGCCTGTGGTCCCAGCCACTTGGGAAGCGGAGGCAGGAGACTCGCTTGAGCCCAGGAGTTGGAGGTTGCTATGAGCTGTGATGCCATGGCACTCTACCCAGGGGGATAGCTTGAGGCTCTGTCTCAAAAAAAAAGAAAAAAAAAAGAACATTGGGGTCCAAGAAGAGAAGAATTCAAGAGGAAATGAAGGGTAAAAATTTACCTATTGGGTACAGTGAACACTATTCTGGTGATGGGCACACTAAAATCCCCCACTTAAGCATGTATACAAGGTATTCATGTAACAAAAACCTTTGTACCTCCTTAATACTTTAAAATTAATACTCCTTAGTATTTAATACTTTGAAATTAAAAAAAATTAAGTAAAATAAAGCAACAAAACACTCCATGCCTTTAGGCAAAGTTTTCTTTCTTTCTTTTTTTTTTTTTTTTTTTTTTGGCCAGGGTTGCGTTTGAACCCACCACCTCCAGCATATGGGGCCGGTGCCCTACTCCTTTGAGCCACAGGTGCCACCCAAGTTTTATTTCTTTATACCAGTTACAAATCAAAAGAATCTAAGAACCCACCTATGACGTATACATCCCCTCTTTGGGGGCCACAAACCAGTGCACACGTTCCACGCACAGAGTCACGATTTTACCCAAAATTCTTGCCTGCCTAAAATGTCTAAAACCAAACTGCAACCTGACTGTCTCAAGACCTCTTGAGACTATGTTCTCTGGGCCATAGTCACACTCACACTAGCTGCGAGTAAAGATCTTTAAATTAGAGAGTTGAGAAGTTTTTTTGATTAACATGTTGTAATTCAGAGTCCACCATGCCTCTGTGTCAGGGAGCTTCCATGAACTTCAGAGCAATGATGACAGCATCCAGGCCTGTTTGTCATTTTGTGGATTCCATTGGTTAGGGTTTGGTTGGTATCCGTGTTGACGATGGTAGGGCGGTATCCTTATGTGGTTCCAAACACCACTGGGGTGCCCTGCTGACTTGTGTCTGAGATGAGTTTTCCACGGATGAGGCTGCTATGTTTTTTGCTGGGCAGGCGGTAGAGGGTCAACACTTGACCCACTGTCCAAATGCCTTCTACCTCTTCGCTTGAGGAATCATCCACCATGTCATTCTACAGCCTTCTGGTGGAAACCTAGAAGATCCTGCCATTGTTCTGAGCTCCGCACCCAAGTCTGGGTCAACAGAGGATGTAGGAAGATGAACAGATTGTCTCGCTAGGGTATTTCATTTTTTCTTTGCCACCACTGCACTTGACTAAGAATCTCCACCATGACTGTGTAATTTACCCATCTCTCTTTTGGGAAGCCTGTGAATCATTGCTCAGGCCCTGATGTTGGCCTCTACCCATTACATGGCCATGACCTCCCAGACTGGACCAATCAACTTGCTCCTCAGGTAGAGGCCAGCAGCTGGGGGTCTGGAGTGACCAAGTTGTCCCCTGGTCAAAAAAAGCTCCCCGCATCTTTTTGGTGTCCCCTGGCTCCCTGGGGCCTGCCCCAAAGTCGCCTTCCCAGCTGAGATATCTCCCTATACTTCTGAACCTCCTGTAGCAACCCTTCTTTCCCCCATACTTTTCTTGTTAGAAATGCAAAATCTGGGTGGTGTCTGTGGCTCAAAGGAGAAGGGTACTGGTCCCATATACCAGGGGGTGGCACGTTTAAACCCAGCCCTGGAAAAATCTGCAAAAAAAAAAAAAAAATGAAATCTTAGGCGCATCCAAACTGGCCAGGGCATAATTTCAACGGGAGAACACATGAAACTTTGAAAGTCACCACGCTGGAGACAATCCTTCAATACTACCAACAAATCCCAGAATGTGTTTGGTCCTCAAATGTGTTCTTGGCTCTCCTTACAAATTCCTTCACCTTATTAAATGTAAACACCATTGGTGACGCCCATAGCTCAGTGGGTAGGGCGCTGGCCACATACACCAGTGCTGGTGGGTTGGAATCCAGCTGGGACCTGCTAAACAACAATGACAACTGCACCCCAAAAAATAGCCAGGCAACCGTAGTCCCAGCTACTTGGGAGGCTGAGGCGAGAGAATCTCTTCAGCCCAAGAGTTTGAGGTTGCTGTGAGCTGTGACGTCACGGCACTCTACCCAGGGCGACATAGTGAGATGGTGTCTCAAAAAAAAAAAAATCCTGGTCATCTAAAGATTGAATTTATTAATTGAGTTGTTATTGGAAGGAGAAATCAAAGCGGGGAAAATTGCAGTTGGCAAACACGTCATATACGAGACCCGCCATTGCCATAGATTTTGGAGGAGTTGTGACTTGGTTTCCAAGAGACAGATAAAAAAAGGTACCACTTAAAAAGCAGAAGATTGAAGAGCAATAGCTTTGTTTTGGCTTGGTTGTCCCAATATCTTATGATCTGATACTGACCTGACTCTAGAACACAGACTGCAGAAATAATTAGCCATCATGATGAACATCAGTCACTCCTCAGAGGAAAACAAGTAAAACCCATTTATTTTTCCATAGCACTGAGATTCTAAGGCTGTGTTTCTGGGTCGCACAAAACCCGTGGGCGGGAATTCACAACAGAAGCGTCAGCCGCTGAAGATCCACGCAGAAGAGAAAACATGGGTTTGAGTGGACAATCCTAGCTTGCTTTAACCGACATCTTTAATGTAGAATCTTAACTGTGATAGGGTAACCCCTGCCCCTCTGTTAGGGAGACAGCGTCTGAAAATAGAAATATTATTTCTCCACCTGCAGGGATGGGGTAGAGATGGCCAGATGGACGTGAAATGATCCTTCACACAATATACCAAAACCCACCCTCTGACCATGGGGAAGGGGGTGGCCCATCTCGTGGAGGGATTCAGGATGAGGACCTGGATGGAGATACATCTCTCTATTCTCTTGGCCTCTCTGTGGGATCTACTCACCCTGGATTGATGCACAGCCTGGTTAATTCTGCAGTTTAGAATTGCAAGCCCCTTGGAGCTGTCTCCCTAAGTCACATACTCCCATGTGGCCTGGGCAAGCTGCCATCCCCATCCCCCAGGTGACTTCTTCAAATCTCCTATTTCTTTTTCTTCCAGAAGATGAGAAAAGCCACATCGCGTGAGTCTCTTCCAATTCCAGCAACCGAAATCACCAACACACAGTCAAACGACCTCCAACCACCTGTTGCAAGGAGTTTTTTATGAACACATCCCCAAGAAAACTTGTGATTTTTTTTTTTTTTTTTTTTTTTTTTGCCGGGATTGAACCTGCCACCTCCGGTATATGGGGCCGGTGCCCTACTCCTTTGAGCCACGGCACGGCCCCAAATTTGTGATTTATTAAAATCCCTAGCATCACCCCTTAAGGATAATTTTTTCCTCCTCACTGCGTTTTCAGAATCTACTTGCAGCGACTGTGTTAAATCTGGTTTGTTTTTGGCACAGAAGCAGAAAAGGCATGCTGATTGCAGATCTGGGAATGTTACCAACAATTTATTCCCTTTTGGAAGGAAAGCCACTTTTTGTTGGTAAGAATGGGATTGTTCTTTTGGAATCTGTCTCCTTCAAAGGCCCCTCTTCTGACAAAACTCCACCTTCTCTAAAAGCAAGCGGTAAACCTCCATCTCTAAAACTGCTTAATTTTTTTTTTAAGACGAGTGCTATTGAATGAGGTCCGGGTCACCTTGCTGTAGGTTTTCAAGATTGTTTATTCACTCCCAATTATCGAAGCAATAGCAGGTCCAAGACCAACTGATGCCAATGGTAGCGTGACGATAAATTAACATTTTGGAATCATAGTGGAAGTTTTATTTCTTTCCTTCATTTTATGACTCGTTGTTAAGACCACACGTTCAAAAGCAGTTCCTTGATGTCCAAGGAACAGTTTGTGTTTACAAGTCTTTTTTTTTTTTTTTTTGTGGTTTTTGGCTGGGGCTGAGTTTGAACCCCCCACCTCCAGCATACGGGGCCAGCACCCTACTCCTTTGAGCCACAGGCGTCACCCTGTTTACAAGTCTTTTATTGTTCTTTCTTCCAGAAAAACCAAAGAGAGTGGCTGTTTTGGGGGGCTCTGATTTAGGACTCCAAAAGAAAAAGGGGGAATTATAATGAGACCACAAACAGGATTTTCATTTGATGTTCTACCACTGCCCATTTAAAAACATTATTTTATTAAAAAATTTTTTTTCTAGCATTCTGGAAGGCTGAGGTGGGTGGATTGCCTGAACCCAGGACTTTGAGACCAGCCTGAGGTAGAGTGAGACCTCACCTCTAAAAGTAGCTGGGGGACCTGGTGGGCACCTGTAGTCCCAGCTACTCAGGAGGCTGAGGCAAGAGAATCTCTTAAGCCCAAGAGTTGGAGGTTGCTGTGAGCTGTGACATCACAGCACTCTACTAAAGGTGACAAAGTGGGACTCTATCTCAAAAAAAAATTTTTTTTTAATACTTTCATAATACAATTTATTCTTTGAGTTACCACTTAATAATTGCGTGTGTTTATGGAACACAATATGAAGTTTTGATACAAGTGTCCATTGTGAAGTAGCTAAATTAAGGTAATAAACATCCCTGGTATCTCACGTATTCTGTGTAGAAGCAGAGAGTTTCCTGCGGCTGGGGCACAGAGGTAAGTGAGGATTGGAACAATGCTGCTCAAACAATGAAAAGGTTTTTTTTGTTTGTTTGTTTTTTGTTTTTGTAGAGACAGAATCTCACTTTATTGCCCTCAGTAGAGTGCTCTAGCATCACAGCTCACAGCAACCTCCAATTTCTGGGCTTAGGCGATTCTCTCGCCTCAGACTCCCAAGCAGCTGGGACTACAGGCACCCGCCACAATGCCCAGCTATTTTTGTTGTTGTTGTTGTTGCAGAATTGGCAGGGCCAGGTTTGAACTTGTCACCCTCCGTATATGGGGCCGGCACCCTACCCAC
This sequence comes from Galagoides demidoff, assembly GCA_963574575.1. Taxonomy (NCBI): domain Eukaryota; kingdom Metazoa; phylum Chordata; class Mammalia; order Primates; family Galagidae; genus Galagoides; species Galagoides demidoff. Next base: position 5,908 of record CAUYQV010196922.1, on the reverse strand, counting down.
TGAGCCACAGGCACTGCCCAAAAGGTTTTGTTTAGATATAAAAGATAAGTCTGGATCAGTGATAACCTGGTGATTATAGCTAATCATAATGTATCAATCCTTGGATGTTGGCAAGAGAATAAAGCCTAGTTTTAAAGCCAGACATGAAGACGCCTCTTCCTTGGCTGTGTTCTCCTGTATAGCTGTGGGGCCTTAATTTAAAGAACATGGAATAGCAGATGGGGAGATTTCCTCTAGATCCCATAGCCAAGTGGCTTCTGTACAGGTGAGGAACCTGGGCCTTGGGCCCTGAGTGGGTGGGCTGCAGCCTGGTGGGGGCCCCTGCCCTCCCTCCCTGGGCCATGCCGTCCTTCCAGGGCCCATGCTCACCACCTGCACAGGAGTCACTTGGCTATGGGATCTGGAGGAAGAAATCTCCCCATCTCCTATTCTATGCTCTGTAAAATTAAGGCCCTATAGCTTTCACCTGGAGCTGCTGAGTTTGGGATTATTTCTTACATGGCATAGCTAGCTGATGCATTCTTATCCACTAAGTCTGCTGTTTATGTTTTTTTTGCCCTCACAGCAGAATCTGGACCACGAATCATGACCATCTTCCTGAGATGCTTTTCTTCTTTCCTGCCTTTCCTGACTTTCAGTCTCTGTCTTTCTCTCTCTCTTCTGATGACAGGTTCTTATATCTGACTATTAACTATTTCAAGGTCTTTAAGGTCAGTCCTAGTTCTTTCTTGTTTTTCACCATCCTAACTAATCTTGTCTGTGCTCACAACTCCATGCACCAATGACCCTCACCTGGCAGTCTCTGCCCGGTCATCCCTCCTCCCACATATGCTGTGCTTTTCTCAACAGAAGCTCTTAGATGAGTCTAAAGCATCCCCTTGAGTGTCCCCCAACCAAACCTGATGACATCCAGGCATTTCTCTATCAGGAGGTCAAATTGGGTAAATCAGACCCTAAGAGTCAATGTATCCAGAGGCCATGATATTGCGAGGTTAGGATGAGGGTTAAAGAGAAGCATGTCTTTCTCTAGTCTTCTTAGGAGGGAGAAAACTTTCACAAAGGCCACAACCACAGGAGAAATTCTCTTCCCTATCATTGGGCAGTGCTGTGGTTTTATATTGCTTCCTAATTAATCACCGCCAATGGGTAAGCCCTGGAGGGTAAGTGGAGGCAAGTGCCCTGGAAACACAGGCTGAGCATAGGACTGCAGAGAAAACGTGTCCCCATCAAACATCTGTTAGGAAGAGAAGGGTAGATTCCAAAGGCAAAGAGCAATGTGCATGGTATGGAGATGCGCCATTTTCTTATCTGTCGTTGCTCAAGTTTAAAGTTTCTTTTCTTCATGGGGGAATCTCAAACAAAACAGAGATTTCTGTATTTATAGAATGAATGTTTCCCGGCGCATATCTAATTAGATCCTCTGAAGGCATTTAGGTTTAAATCTGATTTACAGAAGCATTTCTTTGGAGCGTAATTACAAATTTATGCCACAGGATTTATTTTTGAAACTTTTCATTTCCTTCTCCGTCCAAATATCCAGAAAGTCATAAAAAACAAACAGAGAGCTGTGTGCACAGCTCTGATTGTGTCAGCATCTAAATCAAGCCACTTGTTTGGTTTTAAATTAGTGGAAGTTCGGATTTTGTGGGAAACCCATCATTTTGGAAAAAGAACTTCATCTGGAGTCAGAAAATTTTCATCAGTTAAGGGGAAATAAATACCGCCAGTTTGCCACATGAGAATGAACGTTATGGTAAATTTAGTCTTATTTTTTCTTTCAGCAGATAATTTTTTTTCTCTAGGCAGATAAAAGTGTAATTTATCAAATAGGCGCTTAGAAAGTGTGGGGATGTCATGCTGACACTTACAAAAGAGGCAAAAAGATTTTGAATTATTATTATGACATCAAGTCAATACATACAAGAATGGATTACCATCTTTCTAGGTTGTTTGTGAAATACATCTTAGATTTTATTTTTACACATATGTACAAATATAAAGAAAAAAACCTAAGCAAAAATAGATAGGAAAGATATATTCCAACTTCACAGTAGTAATTACTTCTGGAGAGAGGAGAGAAAGGGGATGATTTGGGGTTCTTCAAATGCTATACAGACACACACCTATTCCTGCCACATTCATCCAAATACCTTTTGTAATAGAAGGTTAAAATTTAATTCTCCAGTAGGCACCTAGGTAAAGCCGATTTGAAATTTCAAGGTGAATTACATATTATCATGTGCAATTTTACTTATTTCTAAAGATGTGAACTCGTTTTCTGACACTTGATTCTTTCCCCCTGTTCCGAATATTTCAAAAGATCTGGAAAACTTGTTGGGCCATTTTCATGGAAGACAGAGTTTGCTGTGGTCAGAGCCTTTTTCTGCCCTAGAAACTTGTTTTTTGTATCAGCCAGCTATGACTGATTATGCTGAATAACAAACATCTCTGAATCTCAATGTCTTACAACAGTAAACATTTATTATTATTATTATTTTTACACATGAAGGCCTATCAGTCATGGAATATTGGGTTGATCTAGGCTGTGCTCCCCAGGATAAGGTGAAATCCAGCTTTAAGTTGGATTAATGGCTATTCCACACATTCTTACCATTTCAGGATGAGTGGTCCTGCTAGGAATGTCTTCTTAAGGCTGGAATGCAGATGCATCGAGGAAAAATTAACCCATGTGAGCCTGTGTTGTCCCTCTGGTTGTGACATACATGGAAAGGCAAACCACATCCTAGGCTGAAGTTGACAGGCCGAGAGCTGTGGTTGTCCCATGCAGCACAAGCTAGCAACAAAAGACTGAGGAAAAAAATGTGAGCAACTAATACAATCTCCCACATCTAACTTTACACCTGATAAGAAGGGACTTCACATGACTTATACTCAGCATTTGGTGTGTACACTGGATAATCTCCACCCCCCTCCTCAGATCCAATATCCATTTCCAAGAGACTGAATGTACATGGATTTGGATGATACCTGGGGATTGCATCACCCATGGTTTCTGGGGGCTTTGGGATTCCAGGTGAGCTTCTCCAACAGAAGGTGTTGGTAAGAAGGGAGCATCTCTGGGTCCCTCCCTGTTGTTTGCTTAGGGCTATAGTTGTGTCTTTCACCATGTCGTCTATTGGACACCTCTCTTCTCTGAGTTCCAGTAGTATCCTGACCCTATTCTCTTTTGCCCCTCAAGCCCAGGGCTGGTAAAATCATCTCTGCTATGTCCCTAGGCTCTTGGGGTTCAGCACCCTTTGAGAATCCCCCTAACCCTTCTCATTGATCTGCAGACTCTTAAAAACAGCAAATGAGTCTCCTGCCCATTTTCTGCCAGAAACCTTACTGATGGAAGCAATGACTTCCTTCATTTGTGACATATCAGGGACTTGGACATTACCCAAAAAATGCAGAGGGTGAAGAACTAGTTGACTGATCAACCTACAGGTGGACCCGTGGGAGAAAATGGTGCACAATGCTGGAGCTTCTGAAAATCAATCAATTTTATTCATTTCTTGGAGTCCTATACCCTCCTTCCCCACGCTGAATAAATTGCCATCTATCCCTCTTTTCCTAGCTGTGTTTCACCATAATCTTTAGAATTGTCTTTCCCTCTTTCCTTCCTAGGTAGAATCACCCATATCCTATCCTTTGTGTTTCCAGGGGCTTTTTATTTATGGTGGTGGCACCTTATATCCTTCTGTACCTTTCTGAGCAAACATCCTTGAGAGGTAGACTTGTTGAGAACTGGAACTTCTATCTACGCTCCCATTTTATTGATGGGCTGAGTTTAAATTATAATGTAGGTATTAATTTTTCTCAGAATCTTAAAGGCGTATTTCCATTGTTCTTAGCTTCTAATGCCAGCATTTAAAAATGTAATGACAGTAATTTTTTCTTTAGCAATGACTTTCTCTTGTTCTTTCTCTCTCTCCTTCTTTCTCTCTCTAGTGTTAGAGACTTGGCTCACATATTTGCTAAAACCTGACTGTTCTGATTATCTGATTGGAATCTGTGTGTTTAATTATATGACCACTCTGGATTTCCCATTTAGGGGTACCCTCTATTAACTATGTCTTCTCCCCACCCACAAGGAGTTGGTGTTAGGAGGTGGCGCCTTGCGGAGGTGCTGAGGTCATGAGGGTGGAGCCTCATGGATGGGATCAGTGTCCTCATAAAAAGGACCCCAGAAAGCTCCCTCATCCCTTCTACCATGTGAGGACACAGCAAGAGGGCACTGTCTATGAACCAGGAGTGAGTCCCAACCACTCATACCATCTGCCACACCAGGGTCTTCAGCCTCCAGAGCTGTGAGCAATTAATGTCTATTGTTTATGAGCCTCAGGGTCCTCATAGCAGGGACCCCAGAGAGCTCCCTTTAACCCTTCCACCATGTGAGGACACAGTGAGAAGGCACCATCTATGAACTAGGAAGTGAGTCCCCACCACTCACGGCATCTACCATGCCAGGATCTTCAGCCTCCAGAACCGTGAGCAATAAATGTCTGATGTTTGTAAGCCTCGGGGTCTTTATAAAAGGGACCCCAGAGAACTTCCTCACCCCTCCCACCGGTGAGGACACAGTGAGTCCCCACCATTCACGGCATCGGCCATGCTGGGATCTTGAGCATCCAGAACTGTGAGCAATAAACATGTGTTGTGTGTATGCCTCAATATCCTTATACAAGGGACCCCAGAGAGCTCCCTCACCCCTTCCACCATGTGAGGACAGAGGGAGAAGGTGCCATCTGTGAACACCTCAATGTTGACCAGAAGGAGCCAGACACAAAAGATTACACACCATGTGATCCCACGTATAAGAGTTTAGAAACCAGCAAACAAAGTTAAACTGACCAAAGACAATTCAGGGACCAGGGGCAGTGAGCAGAAAGGGAACAACAGTAATCACGGCTGAAGATTTTAAGAGTTGTCATTTAGCCGTGGAACAACCAGGCAAAAATAATAAGAAAGACACGACAAAATTACAACAATTTATCAGCCATCTGCACCTAATTTATTTTGTAGATAATACCCACCTCCTGTCGCAGCCACATTTATTTCAAATGTACCTGCTACCTTCAGCAGGAGAGACCATATGCCGGCTCATTAGACAAGTTCTGACACAATTAAGACGAATGACACCGCGGAGAGGTGGCTACTGTCTGTGGCAGAGCCAAGTCGGAAACCACAAATGGGGGACGTATGGAATAATCTCCACGTGTGCGGAAAATGAAATGACTCATTTCCACCTCATCTTTGAGCTAAGAATAACTCACAGAGGGTAGTAAAAAAACATTTCCAACTGGATGATACTGGAAATGCCACCTTCCCATACCTATCGGTGCAGCTAATGTACGGCTCAGGGGCAATTTAGACCAGTCCCTGATTACCAGAAAGCAGGAGAGCTCAGGAATTAATGACCCGAGACTCAGCTTTTTCACAACCTTAAAAAAAGGGAGGGGGAGAGCAAAGTCATCCCAAGGTAAGTACAAGGATAAATAAAGATCGGAGCAGAAATCGATACACTGGAAAATAGGCAAGTGGGAGGGGAAACTGACAAAGCCGTGAGCCGGTTTATTGAAGGACCTGGTAAAATTAACAAGCCTCTCAGCAGAGCAATCGTAGCAAAAGAGCAGGACAAACAGTCACAGCAGGTTCTCACCCACACTGCCCACAGTCCAGGGAGTCAGGGGTCACATGGCGCAGGTGTGCACCACTTTCAGTGGCATGGGTCCAAATAATATAGCTGGGACAGAGGTGACATTTAGTACATGAGAAGGAAGGGAGGGAGGGAGGAAGGGAGGGAGGGAGAGAGGAGGGAGAGAGGGAGGGAGGGAGACAGGGAGGGAGAGAGGCAGGGAGGGAGGGAGAACGGACGAGCACACGACTGAACTCCAGACACTCAAAC